>JAOTQJ010000096.1:3467503-3499668 GCA_025642045.1 Solanum sejunctum
CCAAACTTAGGTAAAATATTGCATTCGGTCCCAAACTTTATTAAATCGAACCAATTAAGGACGTTCGGGGTTTAATTACGTTGCGGGTCCTAACACTTCCTCTCCTTTTTCAGCTTCTCATGTGAGTGTTCATCTTTGGTAGGGGGCAACTAGGTGGATTGGGTAAATTTGAGCGGGTTGGATCAAATTTAAGTGGGTCATAATGGGTCAAGACAACAAATGATTTAATTCAGCCCAAATTTACTTGGATCAAATGGGTTGGTCAAAACGGATTAAGTAATGGATTATAAAACAGGTCAAGACCCAAAATCGATTAAACTTTTATTAAGTTTTACTTATTTATTATTAAAAAATATATTTTAAAATAATTTTGTTAAGATCACTTTTGAGTCAATTCGGATTGTATATCAACCTAATTTTAAATGGGTTGAGTTAAAATATGTTGAACTAATCAATTCATCCAAACTTCAATGAATTAGGTGAGTTTGGTTTAATTTTGCCACCACTAATATTTGGAGCTTCATTACATTTAAATTGCCTATATGGTATGGTATTTATTGGAATTGAGAAAACTATAAAATGATCCCTTATGTTAATATTTTTATGTCACAAGTTAATAAAAATATATCTCTTATGTTTGAGGTACGAATATCCAAAGAAAATGAAAAACGATGGAATTGACAAAAACTAATCATATGGAACTAATTATTATCATTTTATATAAAATCTTGATCTTTTATTTAAGTTTATAAATTATCTCGAACAATTGTGTTGATCATTTTAGTTTATTGAAAAGTACATTTAAACCAAACCTAATAACTTGCATGTATGTAAATATATTTATTACAATTTATATCTATACTATATTAAAAACGTAAAGATCCTTATAAATATTGTTTGAACTTTTTGCCCTTCATTAAAAGAATCTGTTTTAGAAAGAATTATATTTTTCACTATTTATCTTTTACTTATTTAGTTTCAAAATTAACTTTTGAATTATAATTTTTTTATATTTGAAACTCACTTTTGATTTAGTACTATTCTATATAAATAATTATCTAGGCTATGAAGGAAATGAAAATATTATTATTTTTCTAATATTTAAGACTTTAAATTAGTTAAAATTTTCACTATCAAATATTTTGTTAAGAGAATATTTAATATAGCAAATTTAAAAAGAAAAAAAAATTAGTTTTATTACGTTGTAGACATTAAACTATTTCTTTTATATTTAAGAATCTTTTTTCACATTAAATTTTTATCAATAAATTATTTAACTTCTGACTCTTCAACTTCAAATTTTTACCTTATATATTCATAAATAATTACCATATCTATATTATAAGGAATTAGATATTTATTTAATAACAAGTGTTTTTTTAAAGATAAGAGGAACCCACAACTACTCCTGAGACCTCCAACCGAAAAAAAAATTTGAGACCTCCAATATAAAAGTTTTAAACTCAAACAAGTAAGAAAGATAATTTAATAACAAATATTATTTATTATTTAAATAAATATATGTTTTCATTTAAATGAATATATGTTTTCATTTAAATGAATATACCACAAATCCACAATTAGAAGAACATATATATTTTCATTTAAATGAATATATTATCTTATTTATTATAATTTATTCTTTATTATTATATGTAATATTTTATATTATTGTGTTACATATGTGCATCACACTTATTTTAACTAGTTTCTTCTAATACCTCCTGCCAAATGACCACGAAGGCTTTAAAATAATAATTTAAAACAAAATTATATGTATGTATTTGATATAAATATCTTATTTTTTTAAAAAAAAAATTAAAACAAACCGTGTTTGATATTGAGGAATACATACATCCGTAATATTTGGTAGTAATCTGATTATAGATTATATGAATTAATTTACAATGGAGTCTGTAATCTGAACTATATATTGGAACCAAGCAGCAGCTAAATCGCCGTGAAGCAGCAGCTATTTGCCGAAAAAACCTGTGAAATTTCAGTTTGACGGTGAAGGTAAGGTTTTCTCAATTGTTTTAATTAATAATTCAATTTTAACTGTTGTTTTTTGTGAATTTCTACATTTTATAATCGGTTTGCTATTTGAAACTTGCTAAGGAATTCCATAGATTTTTCTTAAAGGATTTTGATATTTTCTTGTACTAATTTGTGTATGAATTGATGCTTTCATGTGTTGTTTCTGGGTGAATTTATGATCAGGCCACAAAATTTGGTATTTTCAACCAGTGGAGTATCAGCAGGCCTGTGAAAATGGTTAGCTGCAAGGTAATTAGGGTTGATTGAATGTCATTGATTTAGCCGCCTCCTGTTTATCTTATGTTGTTGAATTTTGGTGATTTCCTTTATAGTATATTTCTGTAGTATTAGTGTGAGTTAGAGAGAGTAATTTTCCTTAAAAAAGATGAATTTTTTAATACAAGAAAGAGATACGTTGGTAGATCAATGAGAGAAGAACACCAATACGAAAAGAAGCCTGTTCTGGTCAGATATAGTATAGTTAGGGCTCGACACCCCACGGAGAACCCATTCTTTGAAACTAGGGCTGAAACAAAGCAGTTGAACTCATTTTCAAACAAAGAAGATTAAAAATAAAGAATTTGCATGTACATTTTCATCTCTTTCTAAATAGTAAGAAATAAATTATTCCTCACAGTTGTACAAGGTCTTTGCTGATTCCTTGCAACATGGTGCATCTCTTAGTAAAGGCGCGTCAAAAGTGGAAACTTTGGGACTGAATAATCTGTCAATCAATTTATTGTTGGTAACTGAAACTTTCAGGAATTCAAAAAAATAATTTGTTCAAACATCATAAAACAAATATTTAAATTGATCTAAAATTTTGAGCTAAGACTAAAGAGATTTACTGAAGGAAGAAAGTGGGAAACCTTACTTGAGATGATTAGGTTAGACTTTGCTCTTTGATTAAGAGCATAAATACTAATTAGTTTTGCAGATATAATTGTCTATTTCTGACCTCAATATTCTAAGTCTTCTCTCGAATAATTATAACTTGAAGATACTAGAAACACACTTAGAATTCAATTTATGTGCGTGTTTATAAATGGCATATTTTAAATAACAATGAAGCTTCTCTCGAATACTACAACTCTCATACTAACAGTCTCCTGCAACCAATTCTTCTCTCAAAATAAACAGGTGGTAACCACTAGTGAAAATAATTGAAGCACACAATTCCCTCTTAATTCCTCTATGAGTAAATTAAGATACAAGATGACTTCACTATAGAAAATACACAATAGGTATTTAATTCAAGATATTAAAATCTAAACTAAAATATCATCAAGTTTCGTTAAAGAAAGTCACTGCATAAAAGAGTTCATATAATAAAAACCATGGACTTTGAACAGCTAGATTACAAATAACTTAGGAGAATGTAATTTCTCTCCCAAGTCCCCTGGCTGAAATCCTCAATATAATTAATACCCCAACTTATGGAATGATGACGTGTACTTAAGGATATGTCAAAAGGACCAAAATATCCTCAAAGTACAACTTCTAGGTCGGTGCTTTGGTGTTTCGCGCTTCAGCACAGAATTCATGAAGATTTCTCTGTGCTGTGTTTTGGATTGCAAACACTAGAACTTTTAGGTTTCAGTGCGGATCTCTCCACACTCCCATCTAACCTTACATGGATTGAACCTCAAATTTTGACTTTCTTGATCTTTTTTTCTTGTTTTAACTTGACTAAGATTAGTCACCAAAAGTTAATGTATCAACCATCCAAATCATATAAGTTTAATCGAAAGTCAGGCAAAACACATCCAAAACATGTCAAATTCATAGATACAGTTCAATTAGTCAATAGTGATTATGCTCCTATTCTCAAGGCTGTGGTAATGAGTGCTAATTTTGACCTTTGGATCACTAGTTTATTTCCATATGTTATAGCAACTTGGATCTATTCTGGACCAATGAAATTGTTAAGCGTTTTAGCGCAAATATACTTGGGATCTTGGGTTATGATGCTTTCGTGTCTAATAATTAATCACCTACTGTCAAACTGTTGAACAAAAAACTTAGTAAGAAATGATGCAGGCAGATGTGAACTCCTCATTGTAGAGTAATTAATGTACTTTGTCGTCAGAGTTTGTTATAGTCTAATAAAGAAGTATTGTGATTTGAAGTAGGAAATTGATCTGGAATTATCTCATACAATGTCCTCCTGTGGTACAATTGGTGTTAGGGAACTGGATGCCCCTGTGTATTTTAAGTGAAAATTAATTTTCTCTTATAGGATAAATTGGCACATTTTCGTATAAAGGAGCTCAAAGATGTCCTTTCTCAACTTGGTCTCTCGAAGCAAGGAAAGAAACAGGTTTGAACATTTTATTTATTTTTTGGGGCTTCCATATTTTGAACCTGGCGTCTCTTTCATTTCATTCTGATATTTCCTGATGTGCCAAACAGTTTCTGTATCTTACTTTGTTACAGCTGTGTTGGGTTATATCCATATTGTTCTGCATAAGTCGTGAAACAATTTTTTTTTTTTTTTTTTGCCCTCTGTATTTATATCATGATCATACCGGTCCTTTTTATTAGTTGTTGGTAAGAATGTGTAATAAGACTTTGGTGTTGTCCACTATTCCTTTTGAATAAGGGCCTACTTTTGGAATCTTGTTGTCAGTTTAAGTATGAGTGAGAGTATTCTTCTTTAATCTTTCTGGCTATTTTGCTTTAATCACAGGTTTTCATTATAACAAGTTGTCTTTCAGTGTTGCCCAACTTTGAATTAGTAATTATTTTTTATTATTACTGGTATGTGTCTGACAGTTGTATTTGTCATGATGTAGGATCTTGTTGATCGCATATTAGCGGTTCTTTCAAATGAACAAGGTGAACAGCCACATATCTTGCTTGGAGAAATTCCAGGGAACTGTTAGACCTATTCTACTTGTAGTTATTGTTTTTGTTTAGTTTTACTATCTATGTTTGTTCTCAAATATTTTTTCCTTCTTCATACTGTTCCTATTAGTGATATGCACTCAGTTTCTGGGTGACCTTGTCAAACTTTGTCTTTTTTAGTAAATCCTTATGATGTCAAGAAATTCATTTTAGTATATCTAGAAGTGTCCTTCCGAAGGCCAGCCTTTCCTGTTTGTTATGTGCTTTTTTTTTAGTGTGACCTTGTCAAGCTTTGTCTTTGTAGTTCATTCAAGAACATCAGGAGATCTACTTTAGTATACCTGGACCTCCCCTCCTCCCAAGTGTAGGGGTGATAAAATGCCCATTTGGGTTGAAGTTGGGCGGGCCAAGATGGGCTGAACCAATATATGAGCTAATGCCAAACCTTGTCCCAAGCTTGTTTGGGCTAAAGTGATGGGTCATAACCCAATCCCTCCAATTTGACTCAACTTTAATATCTTTTCTAATAATTATTGTTAGACATTAATAATGCATTTTCATCAAATATAGGGTTTAAAAGGGTCTTCACCTACACGTTTCATTGCCTTAAGATTTTGGATTAGATAGTTAGAATCTCACATAATATCAGAGCAAAACTTGTGAAACTTTTTTCCACGTACTTTCGTTATTCCTTTAGCTCAATTCTACATAGTCTCTACCTGTCCTATTGTTGTGGGTGGACCAATATTTTAAAATTCGAAGTCTCCACGCTAGGGTGTAAGTCTAACAAATTTTCTAATTTTATTACTTTTATAAATAAGATTTTGAAAATATATAAATTGATATTTCCTTTTACAATTTATAGATAAATATATTCATATGTTTATTATTTTAAAAAATTAGCATTAAAAATATACATGTATGTAAATGTATAAAATTTCATATGTTTCTTATTTTACAAAATTACCATTTAAAATATACATGTAAATGTATAAAAAGTCCAATGCATACTTATGTTATACGTGATAGAATTTGACATGCGAGCTTTTCCTTTTTGCCAATTGTAAGCTTTTTCATATAGGTCTGTGTTGTCTTTGTAACTATTTTGTTATATTCTAAGGAGTAATAAAGTGTTTCTATCTAGACATGAAAGCGCATTTAGAAGTCTAGACTCCAGAAGCATCCTCTCATCTTGCATCTTATATGTGACTCAATGGGTTTTCAATCTTCTTTGGGAGAGCTCTCTGGTGTCTCCTTTGCTTTCTTCAAACAGTGGCTTCCTCTTCTCAAGATTTTACTGGTGTTCTTAGGTTACTCTCTCTTATGCAGGCTTGTGAATTCTTATCCTTTCTCCATAACTATCTCCTCCACTAGATTGAAAAATATCTTTAGATCAGGGAGAATTTTTGGTGATTATGTTTTCGACCTAATGCTCAAAATCTGTTGAATTAGATTGGGGATAAATATCAATTGGGGAGATCTAGTAATGAATTTGGGAAGTGTTACTGGCTCTGCTATGTAAATAAGGTGCAAGGCACGACTCAGTTCCACCTCAATAGTCTAGGTGTTCGCTTCTAAAAACTTGCACCCCCTTTACTCCAAACATTCTTGACACACCTTGTCTTGGGGCTTGTCTCGAGCTTTTTTTTTTTTTTTTTGGAGACACTGCGCTGTACTCCTTTCTCTTTTAATTTTGGGAGCAACTCACTTTGCTTTATCATACTTTTGCCTATACAATCTACACCCTGTGCGTTAGGCCCATTTTTAGCTTGTAGAATCACTTCACTCCTCTAATAAAAGCCGTTGACATGTTAAAAAAGTAAACGGAAAAGTTAAAAAATAAGCTTACAATCCCTGTTAAAACTTAGAAGCGAATTACACGTGCAGGTATATGTCAGAATATATAAAGTTTCCTGGAATGGATATATATGGGCATCCATAGAAGTTAATAAAAGTTTATGCTACTTCATTTATTGCCTTAAGATTTTCATTGAGATGCTTACTTTGATAGATTTCTAGTTTTCAATAAGGACAAACTTCCCTTTTTAAAATTTTATTACTGAATAACCTATAACTTTCCTTTGGACCCTAAACAAATGCAGGATGCTTTGTGCATCAGGTTGCTCTTTAAATTTTTTATATACATAAGCAACAATATTTTTTGTGTTTTTAACAACAAACCCGCGGAACCAACAACAAATTTTATTAGGTTTATGCATACCTTAAACCTACCTTTAGGCTACAAAGGTTGTTTCCAATATAACCTCCTTAGGTTAAATTTTACGAATGAACAAAACTCACAATTTGAAAAAAAGTTTTGCCATTACAATACCCCCGATAACCCGGGTGAACACAAATACTCAGTTTAAGTGTTGTGACTTAAATAATTATAAAGAGAAAAGGTTACAGGGGTTGAAAAAGCACCGATTAAATGCAAGTTTATCCCTTGGAGGTACCCTTCGGGCTTTTAGCCCTCTTGAGAAAGGTTGAGGGATTAGAGGCTATAAGTTTTGATCCTACTCGAAGTGAATCAAGCCTAGTATTGAAGTGGAGAAGGATAGAGGTGTAAGTCCATCATCCTCGTGTTTCAAAGGCTATGGTTGGTCCTGAGTGTTGATTTTAGATGGATTTCTCAGCATCATCAACAACAACAACAACATATCTAGTGGAATCCCACAAGTGAGGTCTGGTGAAGGTAAAATGTATGCAGACCTTACCACTACCTCATATAAATAAAGAGGATGTTTGCGAGAAACCCTTGTATCAAAATCAAGCCCCATAAGCAGAAGATAATAGATGTGGAAAAAGAAGGAAAACGGCTAATAATGAAAAACAAATGATAGTATGTACATATGATAAAAGTAACAAATATAAGACGGATAATGATAACACAGGATATAAAAATACAACTAATCATACTAACATACTATATCACAAGGCCAGACATCAGCCTACCCTTAGTAACCTATTAGTCTTCTGCCTTAATACTCCACCTCGACTCCTTTCTATCTAAGGTCATGTTCTCCATGAGATGAAGTTTCGCCATATCTTGTCTGATCACCTCCCTCCAATACTTCTTCGGTTTACCTCTACCACTCCCTGTAACCCATAAATCCAACCTCTCGCACCTCCTAACAGGAGCATCAGTACTTCTTCTTTACACATGTCCAAACCATCGCAGTCTTGTTTCCCTCATCTTGTCAGCCATAGGGACCACCTCTAACTTCTCCCAAATAGTCTTATTTCTAATCTTATTACTCTTAATATGTCCACACATCCATCTCAACATCCTCATCTCCGCAACCTGCATCTTCTGAACATGCGAGCTTTTGATTGGCCAGCACTCCACCCCATATAGCAAAGACGGTCTAACCACCATTCTGTAAAACTTACTTTTAAGCTTAGGTAGTATCTTCTTATCCCATAATACTCCGGAGGCAAGTTTCCACTTCATCCATGTTGCCCCGATACGATGTGTGACATCATCGTCGATATCACCACTACTCTGGATGATAGACTCAAGATATTTAAAATTTTCTCTCTTGGGAATAGATTGAGTGGCAAACCTCACTTCAATATCTGTTTCATCCCTTACAACACTGAATTTACAGTCCAAGTATTCTGTTTTGGTCCTGCTCAGTTTAAACCCTTTGGATTCCAGAGTATGTCTCCATACCTCCAATCTATCATTAGCTTTAGCTCGAGTCTCATTAATCAGTACTATGTCATCTGCAAATAGTATACACCATGGAAGCTCCTCCTGAATAGACCATGTAAGCTCATCCATTACTAAGGCAAAAAGAAAAGGGTTCAACACAGATCCTTGATGAAGTCCCATCTTGGCATCAAAGAAAGAAAAAGATTATATGCGTGGAGGCACTCAATGACAAATTAATATATATCCATAAGGGGAAAATTGGAGAAGGAAATAAGTTTGTATACAAATCCTTCCATTTAATTTTTGATTTACTCATGTAAAGAAAAGAACTCATGTAAAGAAAAGATCGAGGTTCTGCATTGATTGTGATTGTCATGCTTCTTATTTAGCTGGATCCCTTTTTGTGTGCACACAATTCGGGTTGAGAGTTCCTTCTATCTTGTTATTTTATGTTCAACTTTTATCATACTCAAGTATCCTGCTTTTAATGTAGAATTTATTTCCTTTCATATAACAAGTAATACTAATTATGTTGCTTTTTGCTTGCCTCGGTAACCCTTTGAGTGCACAATTAGAGTAACGAGTTCCTCTTCCTTCTGTGTAATTTTTTACGTGAAATGCCTGCTATACTTTTAATATCCTGCTCTTAGTTGTGGTATGTTGGCTTTCATGCTTGTGCAGAAAACTATGTTCTTAGTTGTACTGTTTTGAATAGCTAATGCTAACATATTTATGTGATATTGCACAATTTCAGGAATGTGGGGAAAGAAAAATAGTGTTGGAAAGGAAGACGTTGCGAAACTTGTTGATGGAATTTACAGGTATAGAACAGCCCTAATCCTGAGTACACTTAGTAACAGGAGAGAAGGTTTCTTTTATAGGGCTTTATCGAGAAATAAGCTTGTATTACTTCTTCATGTCAAAATTCCATTAGCATCAGTGGACATGATTCTATTTAATTCATTTTGCCTTCGTTAACTTAGATGAAACAGAGATGACAATTTTTTACCTTGTAGACTTTACGCAGGTATTCTTTTGTTTTTTTCGTAGTAATGTTTGTTGCTTCTTTCAGAAAAATGCAAGTGAATGGAACAACTGACCTAGCATCTAAGTCACAAATTGACTCAGATAGCACTAATGTAAACTTAAAAGAGGAAATTGAAGATACTTTCCTGGTGAAGATTGAATGTCCCTGTGGAAGCTTGCGACAAGCTGAAACAATGATTCAGGTTTTTCTTCTGTGCTGATCCCTTCGTCAGCTTTAATTGTGAAAATAAACTTGCATATGCTGAAGTATTCTGTATATTGCCTTGATTGACGAAAGGCTGCTCTAATATTCAGATTATCTTTCAAATAAAATGTGTAATAAATTAATTATCAAAAAAATGTGTAGTAAATTTTGTACGCCAAGCATCTTCAATTTGTACAAGGTTTTTCTCGTCGAATATAGGCCTCTACCAATATTGAGATTTGAGATGTTTTATTGTTGACCTTTGTTATATTCTGTGAGCATTTATTATGATGTAATGTAGGCATATCTTCACCGCTTCATGGCTGTGATTTGAGCAGAAATTATGCTTTCATTATTCTATATCTGTTGCAGTTAGGGGTATATGCCTTCCTTGTATGTGATGATATATCAATATATGGTGTCAGCCTTAGTATTTGAAGCTGCTGTTTTTTTAATTCAATACACTTCATTTGTGTCTGAAATGGAATTTTGCGTGCAGTGTGAAGATAGAAGATGCCGCATATGGCAACATGTGAGCTGTGTCATCATTCCGGAAAAGCCCATTGAGAGGGGTTCTCCTCCAGTTTCTCCTGAAACTTTTTTCTGTGGATTGTGCAGATTGAGTCGTGCAGATCCGTAAGCTGTCACTTATTCTTCTTTTACCTTGTTTCATCTGATTTTCTAAATCAGAGGATGTTACTGTGCAAGTACATCATGTTTCCTTCTTCATTAAACATCATAGACCATACAGTCATGTGTATTCAATTATACTTGCTTCCTTTGTTCCTTTTTAGAATTTGTCAGTTGCAGTCGTAGCAGACAAGTGGGAGAATTTGGCTTTAAAGAGCCTGTGGATTTTTCTGTGATAGAACGAGTTATTGCCACTTCATATTTATATCCTTGTTGTAGGGCTGATATCCTTGAGCATAGGAATAAGATGTTTTGGCTTTTTTGAGAAGGGAGCTTTTCAGCCTATTTAATTTTGTTAGTTCATCGCTGTTACTAGATGTTGATAAGCTGTGTACAGAAGGATGTGGGTGCTAACTTGATGATTGCCAGTGTAGGAGTAAAATCTTACAGGAGAGGCTGGGTTAATTGTATTTTTTTTTTTTTGAAATTGGCGAGGCTGGGTTAATTGTATTCAGAAGTGACACTTTATTTTCTGTGCATATATATACACTTAAGTGTTGCCTTTTTTTTTACATGATCATAAGTGCTTTGATCTTCATTAATGGGATTATTTATATGCAGGTTCTGGGTGACGGAGGTATCCCTTTTAAACCCTACTAAGTGGACTATCGGTAGTGTACCTGTGGACTGGTGAGTTACTTGTATCCTGTTAGTCTTGTGAAGCTATTATGTCTAGAAATAGGTCTGCTGCTGTTCCTTCTTGTTTGGATTTGAGTTTGCATTGTTTATGTTATTAATTTCTTTAAAGCAAGTTTTTTTCCTTCAAAAATCCAAAAGCACAACAAAGGTGACAAGGTCGTGAAGCAAAAAGCAAGAAGTGACGTACATAGTTTTGGACATTTTACAATTTGATACATATATAAATTTAGTACTAGAGCAATAGCATTTCATTTAAAATAACTAATCTCATCATTGATGTGAAATAATGTCAACATTATTCCAACTTATCAAAGTTGAGATTCAAAGAATTGACTGCTTCATGTTGTGATCTCTATCCACGTCATTGTTTGGAAGACACACTTCATAAAGTGCATGGTTTTGCCTATGAGATGAGGACTACTCGCTTCTTTGTTTTAATTGAAGAAGCTGTGGCTGTTAATGACACTGCCTTGAACTGTGTCAACAAAGTCAGAACAGGCAGTTTTTAATGCCTATTTTGGTAGTTATTAAGAAAGGAGAGTTTTGTATCTTTTCCCTCGTACGGCTGGGATAAGATGGGGTTTGCTTCAAGCAAAACAGGGTGCTATTCTATTTCTGCCTTCTATTGTCTGATGCAGAAGAGAGGCATAAAGACGGAAATAATAGGACACAATCTTATCTTTATCTCTCTCAGTGATGTGTTTGGTATTTGAATGATTAAAGAATTTTGGAATGGGGTCATCACATGAGTTTAATCTTGCATCTAGTGTGTATGCAAAGTTAGTATATATATTAAATGACAGATCTTCTCTTTGTGTTTGTATCTACACCATGTTAGGTCCGAATTAGCAATTAAAAATGAAAAATATTTGAAAAATGTAAGATTAGCATCATGCAGAAATACGTTACTAATTTTAATCACATTCAGTTACATCCAAGTCATATTGTGCATTTAATGCAGGGATGACACATACATACCACATTAAGTTGTCCCGAATTTTCAACTACATACCGTAACTTTGTGGGGATCTTATTATCTTCTTAGGCTTCAAAGTATCATAAATACTCGCTTTCTATGGACAACCAGATTTCGAGTTGAGTGTTGTAATAGACGGCTCTCACACGCGTATTTTACCGCTTAATTTTCCCCCACTTTTTTCTTTTCTTTCTCCTCTTTAAGAACTTCGCCATCACAACAATGCCCATTTTTCAATGCACTATATGCTAATAAACAAGTCGCCATCTTCGTCCCTCCACTCTCGACACACCACAACATCTCAACCACCAATTTTCCATAACTAAAGCCCCATCCCATTTGTCTTCCTCACACCCATTGATAAGTGATAACCATGCACAATAAACCACCCATCAAAACACTCATTGCCATATCCACCACAATATCTTCACCACACCCCAGCAACTCACTTCTCATTTCACTTCAAATCCCCACCTTGTCCTTCAATGCCATAACCAACATCCGTCCACACGGACGCAGACGCCGTCCGCAAGAGGATTCTTTCCATTTCCATAATGGAGTTGAGGTCCTTCTATAGAGTTTTTTGAGCAATTGGTTTTCCATTTGTCCAAGTCTTCAGAATGATTTTATACCCGATTCAAGGGAGTTTTTAGGGGTGTTGTAGAAAATAAAAAGGAAACTAAAAGGTCTCGCCAGAGAAGATTTTTCGGGTCAAAGTTTCTTTGTTACAAATCCGAGTTAAAGGGGTTGTATGAGGAGTAGTTTTCGGGTCAAAGTTTCTTTGTTACAAATCCGAGTTAAAGGGGTTTTATGAGGAGTAGTTGCCAGAAAACCTATTACTGCCAAGCTTTGTTTTCTTTCCTCAGAAGTTTGTGCCGCTGACAATGAGAGAAATAACACTAATTAAAGTGGAGAATTAAGCAAACAGTGGGAAATATATTTGATGAAAGGAAATTCTGTAAATAATAAAATTTGCAACTTGATTTTGCTCTTTACACACCTAAATGGAATGAATTCACTCTTTATGCCATTTCAGCAAACGATGGTGTGATTATTCCACTTCAGAGCAGTCTGGAGTCCTAGGACTGCCACAAACTTTAGGTGTGTAGTTGAAATTTGGGACAAGTTGAGGGGGGGGGGGGTCTATGTCTTATCCCTTTAAGTATATGACGTCCTTTGCTTCGTTCCCCCTCTTTATGCTGGTTTATGGTATGTATTTGTCTACGTTGTTAAGTTGTTGTAATCACAAAATGTGCTGGGTGTATGGAGTATGAGGAATAGTACATCTAATTTTTGGTGTGAAATTGGATTGAATACTTAGCTTTTCTGAAATTAGATTTACGTTTAGGAATCTGCAGAAATACAATAATCACAATTTATTATGGTTAAAAGATCTAAATTATATTTGACTATGACTGTCGAAAGAAACATTGTTGATTGCTCAAATAGTAAAAATGATGTTCTTTTGGGATGAAGGGAGTATTCTTTTAGAACCTATTGTAGACATATTAACTCATCAGGAGGATCTATTATATGCTCTCTGACCATGGTTTGACGACTCATCTTTGTCCTCTTCATGCTATAATTTGAAGAGGAGCATCTTAACACAAGATAATTTGCAGAAGAAGGGTGTTTTATGTTAAGTAGTTATGTTATCTTTGTGAAGAGGGCGTGGAATCACTCAATTCACCTTTTCATTCATTGCAAATTGGCTAAGCAATGCTGGGAGCTCTTCCTAAATCTGTGTTGTGTAGTCTGGGTAATGCCTTCAGATGTTAGAAGTCTACTGGAGAGCTGGAATGGGCAGAAGATTACAAATATCCAGAAACAGTTTTGGAAGACTATCCCTGGGTATTTTCTGGACCATTGGGAATGAAAGAAGAACCATATATCTATAGTCAAGAAGTTGCGTCTTCAAAATCTGTTATTTTTGGGTGAGAGGAATCTGCTAGATGATATGGATTTCTTGGATTCGCTTGGGAATTATGTAACTTGAACTTCATGTGGGGATTGTTTTTCTGTACTTTTATGTACCTTATTGGTACTTCTATTTATAAAAATTTTACCTTATAAAAGAAATAATAATTGATTTTGCCTCTTTATTTCTTTTGGTAAACTAGATTTGATTTTGCCTTTTTAAACTGCTTGTTCTATTGTGAACGTACTGCCTTTTTCATATTGACGTTATATTGTGGTGATGCAACTATAACTCCATTTGCGAATCACTTTTTAACATTTATAACTTTTCAGCACACCCCAAATGCGGATGATTGAGAAATTATTTTACCTCGATAGTGCCGAGATGGAATTATTGGCAAAGCAAGAATACGATGTTCAGGTTGTTGGTTGAATATAATGATATGAATATAATGACTTGCCCTTGAGTAGTTATTGTGTATTTATGGTGTTTCTTTTGTAAAATTTCAGGCTTGGTGCATGCTTCTCAATGACAAGGTAGAATTTAGGATGCAGTGGCCTCAGTGTGCTGATTTGCAGGTCAATGGTATGCTCTATTCTGTCTTGCTTCAGTTATATAATCTTGACCCTTGCAGAATTAAGTGCTGAAAATATATCCTTCTCCAGTAATATGGGTCTGGCAACATATTATGTGTATTATGTGTTTGATATGTTTCTTCTCTCCAATGCAAAGGTCCGGTCAGCCTTGATATAGAATATGAAGTTGGAGAACTCACAGACTCAATCAAAATTGGAACAGTGTTTTTTATTTTTATTTGTATGCTTATCAGGTTAAATATATTTCAATCTTTGTTCTTGTTTGTTTTCTCCAAAAGCAATCTCCATAAACATGATTAAAAAACTGATTCACTTCTAATTTTGTTAAAGAAATTTTTGCCAGTTCAGTAATTTTTATTTTATTTGATCCAACAGGAGTTTCAGTACGTTGCATAAATAGACCTGCCTCACAATTATTGGGTGCAAATGGTCGAGATGATGGTTCAATAGTGAGTATTTTTCATTTATGCATATCTTTCTATGTTGTCTTTTGGGAGGGGCAGATTAGTTATACATATATATGCTGCTCGTGGTTGCCTATGGCAAAACTGTCCATGACTACACTTAGTAGTTGGATTTCATGCTTGTTACTTGCCATTTCTTGGTTTTTGTATTGACATATATACAGAACAGCTTTTGTTTTCCTGAATATTTCTCTCAAGTTTATATCTTGCTGTTTTGACAGATCACACATTGCTCCAGAAGTGGAAGGAACAAAATTTTGTTAACAGGATGTGATGCTCGTATTTTTTGCTTTGGAGTTAGACTTGTAAAGCGTCGTACTCTCGCACAGGTAATCAAATTTCTCCAATTACACACGTAACTTATTTGTTTCAAAAGTTTTTGCATATTAAGCATTTGGAGAAGCTTGTGATTTTGTTTTGGAACAATTTATTGTGTATGTTTATCACTTCGTCTCATCATGTTTACTCTTTTATAGTATTTCACCATAATTGCTTTATGTGTTTCTAAGAATTGTGCACTATATCTGCCCTGATGAGCAGTAACTGCTGTTATTTTTGAGATTCTCGAAGACTAGTCAGAGGGCTTCTGTTTCTCAGTTATATCTTGGGGTATAAGGCAATTGCATTGCTACTCATCTCTTTAGCGAAGTTCATCTGGGGGATGTTGAGTTTGGGTATATGTAGTTGTAATTCAGACTCTTTTTTTGGGGGGGTAAAAGCTGTCTTCTTTTCTTTTCATTCTTTTTTAATTTAAAAAAGCTGTTTTCTTTTTTTTTCTTTCTAAAAAGCTATCTTTAGTATTACTTTTATGGCCCCTGCTCGTAGTATATTTCTGATCGCTTTACATCTAGGTTGACTAATAATAGACACATACATGCACCTGGGTCCTGTTGTATTGACCCTTTTATGGTGTTGTGAATAAGATTTTGTTTTCTTTTTAGGTCCTCAATATTATCCCTAAAGAGGCAGATGGTGAGGTATTTGATGATGCCCTTGCTCGCGTTCGTCGTTGTGTTGGTGGGGGGACTGTCACTGAAAATGCTGACAGCGACAGTGACCTCGAAGTGGTTGCGGATTTTGTTCCAGTCAATCTTCGATGCCCTGTAAGCTAATTCCGGTGTTGTAATCTTCTTATTTTCCCGCTGCCCTTTTCCGATGTTCTTATATTTAATTATTGCATTATCTGTGCTCCACTTTCTCTGTGGTGTTAGTCTTTTCTTCCATGTATTTTCTCTCATTGCCAAAAGAAGAAAGTGATTGATATTTAAAATTTGGCATTTTTCTGGTGAGTTTCACTATCTTCACCTTATAGCTACTAATATGGTATGGTTACAGCACACATAATATTTTTTAAATTTATGGGATATATCTTTACCCCTCTCTATCTCCCCAGCTTCCATTTACATTTGGTTTAAAGTAGACAGTCAAAGCTGCAAAGTTGTGCGGTTGTACAAAGTGGCAATAGCTTACAACAAGAAATCTCTTCACATGCAATCAGAGCAATTGTAATGCACATTTTTCCAGCAGTATACATGATTTAGGTTTTCATTTGATTGTTGTAACCAGAAATAATGGGGTCTATTTCTTCAAAGCATTGACTTTTCTAATTTTGAGGCGTCACCTCATCAAGTCAATGATGTTGCTTCTCAAGCACCAAGAACGTTGGTTTAGTGACAAAGATAGAAAGGGAAAGAGATTTATTGTTGACTCGCCTCGAAATTCCAGCTCCTCCTGTTATTATGTGGAAAAAAGGAGAGATTTGTTTCTATCTTAAATCCTAAAATACCGGATAGTCTGAAATGGATTGTTCAAGCAAAGGAACTTATTCAGTTAGAGAAGGCTACAAAAAACTCAACACCCAAATGTCTTAACAGACCACTGGACTTGGAAACTGAATTGAAAGACTAATCTCCCTCCAAAAATCAATAGTTTCACCTGGAGAGCTCTTCGAAATGCTACTCTCACACTAGACGATCTCAAGAATTAGGGTTTTCAGATTGCCAATAGATGCTTCATGTGCCATCTTACAGAAGAGACAGTGAACCATTTGGTTTTACGTTGCCCCATGGAAGCAGGTATTTGGTCTATGTAGTTTGCAGTTTTTGGCATCAGCTGGTCAACACCACTCACCCTAAAAGAAGCAGTTGAACATTGGAGCTTAAGAAAAGTGGAGAGATCCATCAAGAAAATCTGGGAAATGGTACCAGCCTATATATTTGGGTGTATATGTATGGAAAGAAAGAACAGGTGTTTTATCATGGGACTTCAACTCCTAACTGCTCCGTGAAATCTAAAAGTTTGATGAATCTTTTTAGTTGGAGGAACCTTTCACATGTAAATGATGTCATTCCCCTTTTAGATTTCTTTAGCTCCCTCCCAATGGTTTAACAGCCTTGAGCTTTTGCTTTAGGTTTTAACTCCCAGACCCCAACTGGCTTTTGTAATTCTGGAGTTACCACCTGTTTCACTCTGTAAATTGCTGCATCTTCTTGATGCTTTTAATACAACCTCTTAATTCATCAAAATAAATAAATACATATATATCGTTCCTAACTTAAATTTGCTTCCATTAGATTTTTTTTAATTTTGTTTGATGGTTTCTTGCACGTTTGCCACTTTGCACGGCAGCATGAATCACATTATGATTTTTTCGTGTGCATCTACTTACAGATGAGTGGTTCAAGAATGAAAATTGCTGGAAGATTCAAACCTTGTGTACATATGGGCTGCTTTGATCTTGAGATCTTTGTTGAAATGAATCAAAGGTCAAGGAAGGCAAGTAACTAGGCCTCAGGTTTACGTGTCTATCAGGCTTACTAAAAATCTCTATTGTGTCTGCTGTTATTTTGGTAACAAATATTATTGATATGATGTAGTGGCAATGCCCAATCTGTCTAAAGAATTACTCTCTGGAGCAAATCATTATAGATCCGTATTTCAATCGGATCACTTCTCAGGTATGGGTAGTACTTGTGATCTTACACTGTCTTAATCTTGTTTATTATTCAATTCCCAGGTATGGCTAGTTTTGCTGGTGATCTATGTTAACCTCATTATTCTTTTTTGTGTTTCTTGTTTTGGCTTTTCTGTTGCAGCTGCAAACTTGTGGAGAAGAAGTGTCTGTAATTGAAGTGAAACCTAACGGTTCTTGGCGTGCAAAGGCAGAAGGAGATAGAAGGATTATTGGGGATCTTGGACGGTGGCACTTACCTGATGGGACTCTCATTGAATCTCAGGATATAGAGTCAAACGCCAAGCCTGAAATTCTTGAGCATGTTATACAGGAAGCAGGCTCTGAAAACTGTGGACTTAAAGTTGGCTTGAAGAAGAACAGAAATGGTTTATGGAAAATTAACAAACCTGAAGACATGCAGACATTTCCATATGGAGATGCAGTAAGGGAGAACTTGGAAAATCATATTCAAGATATCATTCCCATGAGCAGCAGTGCCACTGGGAGTGGCAAGGTAGGTGAAGATTCCAGTGTTAATCAGAATGGTGATGTGAACTTTGATTTCCCTACCAATGGGTTTGAACTTGAGACCATTTCTCCAAATTGTGTCCCGGCATATGGTTGTAATGACCGGAATCCCTCAGCACCAGCTAGCGATGCTGAAGTCATTGTCCTAAGTGATTCTGACGAAGAAAATGGGCCATTCATCTCTCCTGTAACCATTTACAATAACAATCACACTGATGCACCTATAGTCTCTTTTGCGGGTAGGCCTAAAGGAATTTCAAATTCTTGCCATGACAACCAGACACTTGTCAATGATGGGAATTCGTGCCTGGGGCTGTTCAATGCAAATGCTGATGAATTTGGGATGAATATGTGGCATTTGCCTACTGTTAACCAGGGCGTCCCAGGCTTTCAGTTATTTGGTGCAGATATTCACCAGGGTTCTCTTAACTGTGCGAGCTCTAGTGGCTACTCGTTGGCTGCAGATACTGGCATTAGATCTTGTGCTCTTCTTCCTGAATCTTCTGTTGGATGTTCGAATGTTGAAAGGAATGATGGTTTAGTTAATAATACCGTATTATGTAACGGTATTGAGGGATCACTTCATATATTTCTTCCTTTACCATCGGATGCATCAGTTGAAGCTGATGTGACGCATCAGCCAGGTGTGTCATCTGGCATTCAGGCTGAGGATTGGGTTTCACTTAGGCTTGGCGCGGGTGGGGATTCTGCTGTTGCAAATGGGTTGAGCTCAGGGAAGCTGCTGCAAAGCAAAGACCCTTCCTTGGACGCATTGGCTGACACTGGTATTTCCCATTTATAGATATTGTGTTGGAGATTAGAAAGAGAAAGCTGAGAATGTCAACATTCACATTATATATGCATTACACTGGGCTAATACTTCTAATTGCAACAATTATTTAGTGTAAATAGACCACAATTATTTGTTCGGTGATTAGTCATGTTTGGATGCATAATGAGATCAGTTGAAAACTCTAATATAAGCGCGCGCGCACGCCCCTAGAGTAGTTTTACGGAACTCTCATGCTATTATTACCTTTTGAAGTAGTTCCGAATGTGCACGATGTTATATGTGAGATAGGTTTTCAGAAGTATTCTTCTCCTTTGTTCTTCTGTTGAAGTAATTTGAACCTATTTTTAATGATGCTACTTTATGTACAGCTTCATTGCTCGTTGGTAGGAATGACGGAGTATCAATGAAGAGCAGTAGAAGGAGATCAGATGGTCCATTTAATTTTCCTCGCCAACGTCGTTCTGTTCGACGGAGATATCTAAATGTTGATCCAGATACTGAAGAGGAAGGCAATTCCACATAGGAGGAATAATGGTTTCTTTCACCGGTAAAAAGTGGATTCAACCACATGATATCTTGTTTGTGAGATCTCTGACCGATCTTTTTGTCTTGGAGATGAACATGCATCTACCAACTGAGAAACTGACTTCAGCTCCTGTGCTGGAATGGAGTTCGGATTGGTAAGTTCTCAACTCTCCAGTATTTGTATTCTGTTGTCTGGATTGAGAATCCCTCAATTTCCTTCGCATTATGAAGAGGGCATAGCCACATTCTTCTCTTTCATTTTGTGAATGATTGTCTGCAAGTGAATTGTACATTTGGGTAGCTTGAATAGGGCAAGGTAATTGTACATTTTGATAGCTTAGCTAGGTTTAAAAAATACAAGCAACACCAGTTGGTAATTACCACTGGAAAGAGGGGAGCCATTTATTTATGGAGAGGGGCCTATAGTCTGTAAATCTTACTACATTGAGTAATTTATAGACTAAAGCATATTGGAATTTGCATTTCTCCTGTTGAGTACTCCAATAGTTAATCATTGAGATGATAGGAGATTATGGTTAAATCTCAAACATAATAAAATGTTAGGTTACTTTTCCCCAATTAAGCCTTGGTAGATGGAGTTCCCTCAGACGGAGGAGGTTAATGCTCCTGGTGTAATAGTTGGATTTCATGAAAGTTCGATTGGGTAACACCGTTATCATTTTTTAAAAAAAAATCATTCCGGTGATAACAGCCAGGATGTGCCACAAGTACCTAGTGGACCAGAGGATTAATCTTCTTGTAGTTTTGGTACGATGTAAAATGATATAAGTTGAGGTAGAAGCAGTGAATCTTTATAATTACCCCCCTCCTTCCCCCACCCCCACCCCCTGCCTCCAATGAGCATTTATCATTTAGGAACCAGAAAGTTGCTATACTCACTTTGGGTTTTGGAGAGGAGCATCCTTGAGGTGATCTCGTAGTTGAAATAGTATGGAGATGATGTTGTTGATTCATGAATTTTTCTTTCTTCTTTTCTCCCAAAAGATAGATAGTGATCAAGCTATTCATCTTCTTCCTTGGAAATCTCTCATATTAGGGAAACCTAGGGTTAGTTATAAACTCGAACAACCATTCATGTATGATTCATACTAAGATCTGACAAACTTGCTGTGTTTTTTTTTTTTCTATCTCCCATTTCCACCGTGGATCTCGGCCTGATAGATATCACATATCTGTTTATGGAACTGGTAGTTATGGACGCCACTTCTGTCCGTCCCTAGTATAAGAGTTGCTACTTATTATTAATTCTTGAGATGTTTGGATTATGAGTTTTAGCAAAGCTTCATCATGGGGGTCCACTCTTTTTTGTTCAAAATCACTAGTTTTCAACTTAAGCATCAAATCACTCTCCCGTCCAAACTATTCAACTAAGTCCTGAATAACCACCATACAGACTTATAGGAATATGTTACCTAATAGTATAAAAAATATTAAATATTGTGATGATTAAGACTTAAAATATTTTAAAAATAAATAAAAAGGTTATAAATAACAGGGATTAACAACTTAAATTATTTTAAAAAATATATAAAAAGTTTAAAAATTCTGACTTTCAAAATTTTAGCGGTGCTTTGGGATAAGAAAGTAAAATAAAATATTCTATAGGTCTTAATAATTAATAACTTAATTTTTTTTAAAATATAAAAAAATTTAACAATATCACATAAATCAAGATTAAAATATAATTTATATTGGACCTGCTAGCACAAGTCTTCGCAAGTAGTTACATTTAAATATGAACGACAGTGTGTTTACATTTTTTAAAATAACCGTTTATGCTCTAAATTTCGTATTCTATACAAGCTTTGCAATCTAGGCCGTATAATATCTTAAAATGATTTTTTTAATGTACACTTGTTACTTTTGTTTTTTGTATAACTGATAAAAATTTCAGATTGAGGAAAAGAAATTTTAATTTATCCCCACCTTTTTTATAATTATGAAAATTTCATAAAATGTCAAAGATGCGGATACATTTGCCATTTTTATGGATACACTGGGTCATACATGATTCATAAGTCATTATTCATTGTAATTAATATCTAATACGATGAATCAGCCATGTGTCAAACTATTTTGTTGCAATGAATCATGTTGTATGATCCATTGTCTCAATGAATTGTATGATGTACCTAATGAATTATCAACTTATAACAACTAGAAAAAAGTCTCAATGAATCAGTGTATCAATCTATACAGTTTCAGTGAATCAACAACATATATGACTCGATTTTATATATAAATGAATTATCATATTTAATGAATCATTATAAAAAGTTGTGAACAATGCATATTTTTAAAATGAATCACCATACAAGATACATACTATCCACATGAATTACTATATTTTTCTAATAAAATAACTCATATAGTCCCAATGAATCAGCAACATATGTGACTTAATTTTATATCTCATGAATCACCATATATGAGCTTTCTTCTTCGATTTTTTTTTTTGTGATTTTTGGATCTGGATGATATTGAATATGAAGAGGATCGTCTAAGGTGAACTTTGAACTTCAAGTTCAAGTTCAAAATGGATCTGGAATTTGAAGCAGAAGAAACAAGAGTAAGGGATATAACTCCTGCAGGGAAGGAAAAGAGAAGAACATCACCAATACATCCCCAAAGAAGCACAATAAATACATCTAAAATAACATCTCCTGTCAGAAAACAACCTGATCCAACATTGACAACTAGTTCTTTAAACAAGAATACAAGAATGTTCTTAGTTCTTATTTGTGATTTAGAAAACCATATGAATTTGAAATGGAGAACATAAGTTAATCTACTTTTTGATTTTGAATCAATTTGACTTGATTCTCGTCAAAGAAACAAGATTTTGTGAAAAAGGGGATGAAAGTATTAGACGTGTGAAAGAAAAGTAACAAAAAAGGAATTTTAGTAATTTATA
Source organism: Solanum sejunctum (assembly GCA_025642045.1). Classification (NCBI taxonomy): domain Eukaryota; kingdom Viridiplantae; phylum Streptophyta; class Magnoliopsida; order Solanales; family Solanaceae; genus Solanum; species Solanum sejunctum. Next base: position 3,490,294 of record JAOTQJ010000096.1, read on the forward strand.
AAAAAGATAAAAAATATTTGAAAATATTTGGAATTTGTAAAATTTTTCCTTTTTTTCCCTCAAGGATGACTCGACCTTGTACAACGAAATTACTTTGAAATGGAAGTGTTAACGTTTCTTGAATTTGCTCAATTATTAATTTAATCAATAAATCAATCTTGAGCAAAATCAGGTGGGTTTGGTTTGAATAATAGCACTCATGCAATACGAGTTTTACTTAACAAGAAACAATGAAAAGTTCTTTTTGCATTGATTTCGGAGGTGGTTTTTCAGCTAGTAATAGTTATATCTCAAAAGGCGAAATTGTTTGATAGACTCTTGTGCTTGTATGAATTTATATTTGGAATTTTCTACTTAGAGAGTTCGAAACAAAAAAGGCAATTTTATTTTTAAATTTCAAAAGGGGAACTCGGTTTTTTTAATACCGAAATGGTAAAGACGCAGCTCTGACTGCGCCTTAGCCTCTGACACTAAACCTAAAACGCGAAACTGCAGCCGTCAGTTAGCACTGCCATAACTTTTTCTTTTCTTTTCTTTTTTTAATATATTTTAAGTTTTTACATTTTAACTTAGCTTTTGGTTGTTGTAGTTTACTTTTTATTAAGCCTTTTACTTTGCTTCTTTTTTTTTTCTCTTCTATCATATAAGAATAAGAAATATTATTTTTTATATATAATATAAATTTATTAATTATTATAATTATAGATATTTTATTTTTTATTTAAATTATTTAATTGTATAAATATAAATAATTTTAAAATTGAATTTATTTTTTATATATCAATAAAAATAAAATTACAAACTCTAATAAATTTATATAACATTATTTTCTTCCTTAATATATATTATACTGACACTCATTTTGTTTTAATTCGTCTGTTTAATTTTAATTCGTGCCGGTAGAGAATATCCGCTAAGTAACTCGGTAACTATAGCCCAATGTTGTGAAGCTTGCCTAGTTGGGTCAATTATGGGCGCCCCCTACTACTAGTGGGTGCCTCCGGTTCGAGATAGGACTGGCCTGGTCGACCCAATCATGATATTGAAGGAGGAATTTGATAAAATTTAAAAAGTACTTTCGAATGTTATAATTTCAAATTAACGATGTGTTCGTACATGCATGCATGTTTCAGAATAATTTTTATGGCTTTCTGATAATTGTATGGTATATTAAAATTGTCCTATATACAACAACAACAACATACCCAATGAAATTCTACAAGTGGGGTCTGCGGAGGGTATAATGTACGCAGATCTTACCACTACCTCATACAAATAGAGAGATTATTTCCTGAAAACTCTCGTGTCAAAATCCCATAAGTAGAATAAATTAGATATGACAAAAAAGGAAAGGAAAGGGAATAGAAAGGGCGACTAATAACGAAAACCACATATCAATATGTAACTATGATAAAAATTTAACATACATACGACTGATAATGACAACACATGATATAACACACTGCTACCCTAGTATACCCCAAAGCCAGACATCTACCTAACCTTACCAACCAATTATCCTGCTACTCTAATTCGCGACTTCTACTCCTTTCTATCTAAGGTGATGTCCTCGATGAGATTAAGTTTTGCCACTTGTCTGATCACGTCCCTCCAATACTTCTTCGGTCTACCTCTCCCCTATGTGTAGCTCCCAAAATCAACCTCTCGCACCTCCTAACAGGAGCATCATTACTCTTTCTCTGCATATGTCCAAAACATTACAATCTCGCTTTCCTCATCTTATCAGCCACAGGGGCCACCTCTAGCTTCTCCCGAATGATCCCATTCCTAATTTTATCACTCCTGGTGTGACCATACATCTATCTCAATATCCTTATCTCTGCGACATGCATCTTCTGAACATGTGCATTTTTTTGGGCCAAAACTCCACCCCATACAACAAAGAAGGTCTAACCACCACTTTGTAAAACTTACTTTTGAGTTTAGATGGTATCTTCTTGTCACACAATACTCCCGAGGCAAGCCTCCATTTAGTCCATACTGCCCCAATACGATGTCTGCCGTCATTGTCGATATCATCACTACTTTGGATGATGGACCCCAGATACTTAAAGTTTTCCCTCTTGGGGATAGGTTGAGTGGCAAGCCTCACATCAATGTCTGTTTCATCCCTCACAATACTGAATTTGCACTCCAAGTTTTCTGTCTTGGTCCTGCTCAGTTTGAATCCTTTGGACTCCAAGGCATGTCTCCAAGCCTCCAATTTATCATTAACTTTAGTCTGAGTCTCACCATTCAGGACTATGTCATCTGCAAGTAGCGATTGCGTCAGCTCATCCATCACCAAGACAAACAAGAAAGGGCTCAACACAAATCCTTGATAAAGTCACATCTCAACAGGAAAGTACTATGAGTCTCCTCCCACCATTCTTATCCAAGTTTTGGCTCCGTCGTATATGTCCTTAATCGCCCTGATATATGTCATTGGGACACCTTTCACCTCTAGACACCTCCCGGAATCTTGCCATAGGCCTTTTCATGATCAATGAATCATATGAAGATCCTTCTTTTTTTCCCTATATTTCTCTACTAATCTTCGAATAAGATGAATTGCTTCAATAGTCGACCACCTTAGCATGAATCCAAACTGATTCTCCAAAAAGTAAAAGACTTGATAAAATGTAAACTACATAAAGGAAAGGCTAAATTAAAATAAAAGGAGATGAGCAAATATTAATGATAAAAATTGAAAATATATTTTTCTTAAAAAAGGAAAAAGTTATGGCAGTGCTAACTGACAGCTGCAATTTGCATTTTGGGTTTATTGTCAGAGGGTAAGGCGCATGCTGCGCCTTTATCATTTCGATATTAAAAAACAACGAGTTTTCCTTTTGGAATTTTAAAAATAAGATGTTGCTATTTTTGTTCCGAACTCCTACTTATCAAATCGAAAATCAAATCAAATTACAAATCGAATCAACTCGAGAAAAAAAATTGACAATAAGGTGATCTTTTAGTTTGTAATAGTTATATCTCAAAAGGCGAAATGGTCTAATAGATTTTTGTGCTTGTATGAGTTTGTATTTGGGACCCTTCTACTTAGAGCGAACAAAATTAAATCAAAAATCAAACCAAACCGCAAATCGAATCAACCCCAAAAAAAAAATTTGACCAATGATTTTTTGATTTGACTTGATTTGGTATTGAAAAAAAAGACGAACTATATTAGGTTGGGTTGGTTTTAACTTTAAAAAATCAATATAAAGCCAAATCAATCTAACAACAGTTTGTATAGTAAAATTTTTGGAAAAGCTAATTTTGTGCCTTTTTAAAGCAAATTATTTATATTCACAAATCCTTTTTTGTCTCCTAGTATTAAAATTTATGTGTTGATGTCATGCTGATGTCAGCACTCAACTTGTATGATATACCAATAGGGTGTACATATATGAACAAAGTATCACAGAAGATTAAACTTAGTCTTATATGATACCAATATAGTATCAATGTACCGATAGAGTATCACAAAGAATATATTTTCTACTAATTTAGAATTTAATAAATAAATTTATAACTTTAATAATTTTCTTAATTATTTTATTTATTAATAAAAGAGCTCAAAATTATATGATACTGATAGGATATTAATATATCAACGGAGTATCACAAGAATGTAATTTCTACTAATTTAGAATTTAATAAATAATTTTGTAACTTTAATAATTTTTTAAGTTATATACGATACTGATATGGTATAAATATACTAACGAAGAATCATAACGAATATATTGTCTACAAATTTAGAGTTTAATAATTTTTTTATTTGTTTCTTAGAAAAAACATAATTCTATATGATACCAATTTAGATTTAATACCGAGTATATTTCATAGTATTTATGCTGATATTAGCATGATGTCAGAGCAAAACAAAAAAGAATAAGTGGGGTAAGAAGGTAAATAGTTTGAGTAATGGGGTCCATAAGGGTAAAGAGTTTAGATTGCCCTATTAAGGATAAATATTTTTAAATTAATTTTATTTTGTGTATTTTTTCCAAAATTTTTAGAAATCACATACTATAAGGAGTATATTTCAATTCACCCCTGCCTTTTTCATAATTAGAAAAATCTCCCAAAAAAAGACAATTCACAATACATATGCAACCTCCATTGATACATCTGAATAGCTGGCTTGTGTTTTAAAAGGAAAATAAAATGTAAATCAGTTGTTTAATTCCCGCGATGTACACTAATCAACCACTAATCAAAGACTCTAAACAAAAAGTATCTGATTCGTTGCAAATCAATTTTAAACTTTCAAATTCAAATTTTTTTCAAAGGATTGACAAAATTAGAGGAGAATACAATCAGAAAAGGAGGAGCATCGAAAATAGTAGCTAATACAAGATGAATGTTATGATTATGTTGAGCCATTTTGGAATTTGGAAGAAAAATCAAGATATTACAGGTGGCAAGAATATCGAAAAATTTAAAAAATCAAATCGAACCAAACTAATTTGGTTCTTGTTTGGTTTGATATCGGTGTTATTTTTTTAAAAGTTCGATTCTTCGGTTCGGTGTTTGATGTAGGGGTCTTGACTTCGGTGCACTGAATAACTAAACTTTTATTTTAAATAAAAATTTAAAAATTATACATATATTAGATAAAAAAAATAAAATTATATTTGTCTTCATATAAATCAATTAGCAATTAAATCATTCATGAAATTAGTCAAAGTAGCAATAAATTTATAATTTGTATAGTTAACTTGAAATATTATTTTCCATGAGAAATTCAAATACATTTTGCCAATTTATGTCATGTTAAGAATGTCTTCGTGCTTGTTTTTCTTAAGCAATAGTTGGAGGTGTAAGTTCTTGGCAAAGATAAATATATATTTTTAAGCACAATAAGTGTTTCATGGAAGCACATCAGCACTTAACATGATTTTAAGTTTTTAAGTGTCTTATACTTTGATTTTGTTCTCGTTTTATTTTTCATTAGTTTCACCGAAAATCATTTTAAAAATACTGAATAAAACTGAATCGAACTGAAATATTTCAGTTTGATATATGGTGCACACTTTTTCAAAATCAAAAACCAAAAAAATTGAACTAAAATTTGCTAAAATCAAACCGAAGATACAAGAGTGATGGAATAGTAGTTGAACAAACAAATTCGTTTTTGAATCTTAAAACAGTCATTGCAGCAGAATTGGAGATCAGTGAATGTATGAAAGATATCGAAATATGGTACATCGTTGAAGGTAATTTGACTCTAATTATCAGGAATGCTATGAAAGTAAGACTATATTTGGAAGTGAAAAAAGCATCGCCTGAAATTTTTATGTATCCACTTTACATTGATACATCAGACAGCCTTAATGTTGATATGCATTGTTTTGATGCTACTATCGAAGAAATTTTGTGTGTCGAAAATCAGTAAATGATTCACAATCACTTGTTGCGGTTAACACAAATATTGGTGCTTCTTGCTATATTCCTGAATTAGAAGCATCAATCTACATTACCAATACACAAAATATCGAGCTTGTACAAGGACAACGCTTATTACTGTAATGGTGAAATACAAAGTTGAGAACAACGTTAATTTCGAAGTAAAGAGATCTGATGCTAAAAGTTACGTAACATATCTTTAACTGAGAATCTGTTAGAAGTAACTACTATTGTAGTTAATACATATCTTCTAATGCATTCTATTATCTATACTATATTAAAGGAAAAAGTACACAAAATAGATTTAATTTGAAATTATTTATTCTTAATAGACCTAATCTAAACTATTTACCCTTAATGGACTTATTATCCAAACTATTTACCTTTCTTTCCGCTTACGCCTTTTTATTTCGCATGTTGATGTCATGCTGGCATCAACATGAATATTGTACTTTGGCGGTATATATATACCATAGCGGTATCATATAGAATGAACTCAGTCCTTTGTGATACTTTGGCGTTATATAGATATCCAATTGGTATATATGATTTTTTAAAGAAATAAATAAAAAAATTATTAAACTCTAAATTAGTAAAAAAATATATTTGTTATATACTTTGTCGGTATATTCATACCATATCAATATCATATAGGATTGAGCTTAATCATCTGTGATACCCTGTTGGTATATGTATACCTTATTGGTATAACATACAAGCAGGTGCTGATGTCGGCATGATGTCAGCGTGCAAATTTTAATATTAGGGGTCAAAATTTAATAGTATGGAGGTACAAAATGTAAAAGGGTATATGAATGTAAATAGTTTGATTTAAAAGGGTACAAACTTAATTTTCTCTATATTAAAAAAATAAAGACCTTTAAAAATGTTATTTGAACTTTTTACCTTTATTAAAAGACTTTTTTTAAATAAAATCATTTTTTCACTTATTTCCTCAATTATTATATCATGATATTTAATATTTAAAATTAAAAAGACTCATAAATCTTGTGATAATAAGAAAAATATATTTTGGCAAACTTTCCTTATAAATCAAAAAACCAACAATTGCTCTAAACTTTTTTTTTTAAAAAAAAGAAAAAAGCCTAAAGTCGCTCCTCCCTCACCCCATCCCCAAAAATAAATTTTAAAAAAGCTCATAATATTGTCACATTGGTTCAATTTTTTGAGGGGAAAGAAAGACAATTTCCTTAAAGTTTCCTAAATAGATTCAAAATCATCCTAAATATATTATTTTTAAAGAAAAACCCTTTTTTTAATCAAAATGCTAAACTTTTTTTTTTTTTAAAAAAACCAAGATATCTATTAATTTTTAAATAGATTTTCTTTAGCTTTGAAGCACTTTAAAAGTAGGATTCTTCTAACTAAATAATTCATGATAGTTGTCTTGTCTTTTTCTATTTAAGTTATTCTTTTAAAATTACCATACATAGGGAAAAAAAAAGGTTAGGTATGAGTTAAATTTTTGATAGTTTTTATGATTTAAATAGATAAATTTATTTGTGATTTGAGGTAAGTTTAATTTTTTTATTTTGTATATTTTTTTTAAAATTTATAATATATAAATTATTATGTATTTTTGATAGGCAATTGCTAATTGAAAAGTTTTTGTGAAATTTTGAGATATTTTATAATTGAAGAGACAAATTTATTTGTGATTTCAGGTAAGTTTCTAAATTTTAGTATATTTTTTATGCTTATAATCTTGATAGGAAGTATGATTAAAGAGGAAAAATTGTTTGAGATTTGAGGTAAGTTTTCTAAAATTTTTAAAACTTCTTAAATTTTACAATAATAATTATCATGTTTTTTTGATAGACAGTTGTTGATTGCTTTTTTTTTTTTTTGGTGTGTGTGTGTGAAATAAATGGTAATATCTATTACTGAAGAAACAAATTTTCTTCTGATCAAGATTTTGGTATTTTATGTTTACAAAATAAATTATCACCTATTTTGATAGATAATTGCTAATTGAGAAGTTTCTTTTGTAATTTTAGTATGTTGTTGAAATTAAATAATAAATTGTCATATAATTTTGATAAAAAAATTGCTAATTGAGATTTTTTTTAATTTTTATTTATAATAATTCATACACAATTAATAATTTGAGATTGACTTATTTATATTTTTTGTATCGTTAAATACATCGTAAGAATATGATTAGTCATTCTAATTCTATATTAGTCTTTCAATTCTTTATCATAATCTTTTTGTTTATTATTGTCAATTTATTACAAGTAATTGAATTATATTATTATGCCCATATATAATGTAGTTCGTTTTTCTTTACCTTAATATTTATTTTGACTTTTGATATAAAAGGTGAAATTTTCTCCTTAATTGTGGCAGTGAGTTATCTCACTTCTATTTAAGTACACTTATCATTTTTAAATATATTATGTTTTTATTTTTTATGTTTTACACTTAATAATATAAAGTGCATACTAAATTTACATTTATATATATATATATATATATTGTTGACACCCAATTTTTACCCTCCATAGTGTCAAATTAATCATCGAGTTTTATTTTTATTTTAATGATTTTTATACAATTAATTTAAAAAAAAAAGTTAAAAATTAAAGCCCTTATTCTTCTTCACCGCTCTTCTTCTTCATTTTCCCATTTTTCTTCATCTTCGAAACCAAAAACCTAGAGACCAGCGCGCCGCCTTCGTCAAGCGGCGCCGCGACTCTTTCTCCCTCACCGTTCCCTCCTCTTCCGTGTACAACGAAGCCCGAAACCAGACGCCATCGCACCGACATTCACCCGACAACCCCCAACGTCTTTATCCCCGCTCCTTCACGCGTGCGTCGATTCTTTGTCAAAGTTGTCAGACGCACCAACCACGCGTGCCTAAAAATCCTAAAACCCATTCCCCTTGTCGAATAGATCCGTTTGCGCTAATTTCCTACTATAAATTCGTCTTGTTCTTCACCATTGAGGGAGGCGATTTCAAATCCAAAAAAGAGGTTAATTTTGGCAACCATCAAATTTCGGAAAACTCTAAGGAAAACTACTAGATTGGTCATAATCGTTTTGTTTCGAAGACCCTCGAACTGATTCCCAAAACTCCTGTGATTTTGAAGACTTTGAAACTAGAAATCCTTTGTTGAAGAGGGTATTGACAGGATTCTTTGGTGGTATCGAAGCTTTGTCAAGCTCGTCGTCGTCCCAGTATCGCTTCCCCGAAAAAGGTAATATGCCAATCTCACTTTACTTTCGAATTTTACATATTGTGACTGAATGTGACAGAAGAAGTTATATCAAAATATGTTGTTTGCGTTTGGTTTGTTGACTGAAAATGTCCCGCCGTGATGAGTTGATACTGATTTGTTGTTATTGCGATGATTCTTGTTAACTCTCTGAACCCATTTTCGCATCTTGGTTCAGTTTAGTAATGTCCTGTTTATTTTGATCATAAATATGTGTGTATGCTACTGTGTGCCAACAAAAATTGCTGACTAATGCTTTCTTTATTGACTGTTAAGGTGCTAAGATCCAAAACTAGTGTTGAAATGACTTTGTTTCCCAAACATGCTGTAATTTCAGTTTGTTAATTCGTTTTAGTGTTGAGTTTGTTTCTTAAAGGTACTGTTAGCCTATTTTTTCGAATGCAGCTTACATAGCCTGTTGCTGTCGTCGTTTTACTCACGGTTAACTTTCTCAGAATCAAGACTAATATGCAAATGATTTGATCTTTCAAGAATTTGCTGTAATGTTCAGATTTCAGCTTGTTAGTTTGTTTGATGATGGTTCGATTCTTTACGATGCTATCATTTTACTTTCTTTGAATACGGCCAGTCTAGTATGTCTTTGAGTATGTGTCACGACCCAACCCCGGGGCCGCGAATGGTGTCGATAGGACACCGCGACAACCACTTATACTGAATCTTTACTTACGACAGCTAAGGAATTCCACAAAAATTTTGACAG
>JAOTQJ010000096.1:3529441-3554739 GCA_025642045.1 Solanum sejunctum
TAAGCTAGGTTACCCAGGGTCATCGCATCAGTTTTGGTAGTGAAGAGCTACTGTTCAAGGGAGTAATACATAATAAGTCACTTTATGTTACAATAAAGTGCTGAGATATAATCCTAAGTCGTGTTTTGATCGACGATGGATCTAGACTGAATATTTGCCCTCTATCCACTCTTAAGTAGTTGAACTACGATGTGGGAAATATCTAGCAAAGTCGAGTTAATGTGAGAGCGTTTGACGGTGGCCAGAGTTATACATTAGGGGCAGTGAATCTAATAAGTTATGTGGGACCCACAGAGTTCATTATTAAATTCCAATGATGGACATAGCTACCAGCAATAACATGTTAGAAAGACCTTGGATCTATATGGGAGCTATGTCGTCTACCCTCCACCAAATGATGAAGTTCATTTGGGATAAGTGTGAAGTGATTATTTGTGGTAAGGGAAGCTATTCAAATGCGTATACGCTCATCATCGATAATGTCACTAGAGGATCAAATTTTTACATAGTTGAAATATTAAACACTACCAAAGATGACTGGACGTCAGGACCCCCTAAACCTATTGTTCATAAGATGATAGCCATAATGATATTGAGGAATGGGTTTGAATTGAGTTTTGGGCTAGGCAAGCACTTGTAAGGTATTATCGACCCTATTCTATTGCTAATGAAACAGTTAAGATTTGGCCTAGGATACACTATCTTGGGGGAAGATGAGTGGGAGATGCAGAATCAGAAGGATGATCGAGCCTTGGCTCGGCCAATACCGCATCTATATCAGTCATTTTCAGTACGAGAATGCATAGGTGATGATGGTCATGGGGAGGGATCTGGGACTTGTTTGAAGAAATTGATATAATTGATGATGATGAAACAAACCAAACATTAGGTGCTCGAGGTGCAGAACCGGATGACCAAGAGTTGAGAGAGACATCCACCTCGCTGTTGATCCCCTACTTGTCTTAGTAGACATAGAATTGCTAAATTACTTGCTTTTAAAAATAGGTGGCAGTCCGGCGAAGGCCAGTGACCCATATTTTACCTTACTATATCACTTATGTTAATTTTATTTTAATTTTTCTTGCAATATCTCAAAAGGCAGATTGACCCTTGGTCATGGCCAAAGTTTACACTTTCTTTTAAATGAAAGCCTCTATTTATATCAAATCACACTTAATATTCATCTTATCATTTCAATTACTTCTTACTAACAACTATGTTTGCTTATGATTTCAGTTTCAATAATTTTAAACCTGCCAATGTCATGTCATGTCAAAAGCTTAATGAACAGAATGAAGCAATGACAATGAGTTTGAGGAATATGACAAAAGAACCATAGTACCCAAACATCTTGCCCAGGAATTGAGATAATTTGAAAATCGAGACAAGCCTAATCTGGATAAGACTAAGACAGTAAATCTAGAAAATGAAGATGTGTCACAAAAACCAGAGTTAGTGTCCATTTGAAAGATGCTCATAAGGGAGAACTCACTAGTTTGCTCAGAGAATACATAGACGTGTTTGCTTGGTCCTATGAGGATATGCCAGGTCTGAGTACTGATATTTTCTCTCATAAATTTCCAATCAACCCAGAATTCAGTTAGTAAAATAGAAGACTTGGAAATTCAAACCAGATTTGAGTCTAAAATCAAGGAAAAAGTTACCAAACAGATACAATCCAAGGTGGTAGAGGTGACGCAGTACTCCACTTGGTTGGCCAATATTGTTTTGGTGCCCAAGAAGGATGGAAAGATCAGGATCTATGTTGATTATAGAGATCTCAATAAAGCCAATTCTAAGGATGATTTTCCATTGCCGAACAACCACATTCTCATTGACAATTGTGCCAAACATAAGATGTAATCATTCGTGGATTACTCTGCAGGATATCATCAAATTTTAATGGATGAAGAGGATGCAGAAAAGATAGCTTTTATTACATCTTAGGGTGTGTACCATTATCGGGTGATTCTATTTGGTCTTAAAAATGCGAAAGCTACTTATATGATAGCTATGACAACTCATTTCAAGGACATGATTCAAAAAGAGATTGAGGTGTATGTGGATGATGTCATTATCAAATCCCACAAAAGTTCAGATCATCTAACTCATTTGACGAAATTCTTTGACCACCTACACCAGTACAGCTTGAAGTTGAATCCTACCAAATGTGCTTTTGGGGTGCCCGCTAGTAAGTTATTGGGATTTATAGTCAGTCAAAGAGGTATTGAGCTTGACCCTTCCAAGATCAAAGCAATTCAAGATTTGCCTCCTCCAAAGACGAAGGAAGAAGTCATGAGCTTCTTGGGGAGATTAAATTACATCAGTGGGTTCATAGCCCAATCTATGTTAATTTGTGAGCCTATCTTCAGGATATTGAAAAAGGATGCATTGACAAGCTGGAGTGAAGAATGCCAGACTGCTTTTGATACTATCAAAACCTATTTGTCTAATCTACCGATGCTGGTACCTCCGCGAGAAGGACGTCCATTATTATTATATTTGTTGATTTCTAATAATGCATTTGGGTGTGTGCTCGGACAACATGATGAAACCGTCAAGAAGGAATAGGCGATCTACTATTTGAGTAAGAAGTTACTCCGTATGAAGCTCGATATGCTTGTTTGGAGAAGACTTGTTGTGCTTTGACTTGGGTTGCTCAAAAGTTGAGACACTATTTGTCTTCCTACACTACATACCTCATTTTGAAGATGGATCCATTAAGATATATCTTTCAAAAAGCAATGCCAACAGGAAGACTAGCCAAATGGTAAATGTTGTTGAGCGAGTTCGACATCGTGTATGTAACTCAGAAAGCAATCAAAGGATAGGATTTAGCCGATCATCTTGCAGAAAATCTTGTTGACAATGATTATGAACCACTAAAAACCTACTTTCCTAATGAAGAGATATCATTTGCAGGAGAAGACATATTCGAGGCATATCCTGGCTGGCGAATGTTCTTTGACGGAGCCGTGAATTGCCAAGGTAGCGGCATTAGAGCAGTCTATAATGACCCATTAGATCATCTTGAGAATTAATCTTTTTGATTTCCTAAATACCCCTCTCATAAATTTTAAATAAGTATTTCTAACTATTCAATAGCTACGATTATTTAAGTTACGGGTAAATTTAGATAGTTAGTTTAATTAGGGGACTAAATGAGTAACTTATTAAATATCCTATACCCTTTAGTATATATAGTAAAATTAGTTATTAGGGTTTAATTCTTTTAATATAATTTAAAAACTAAAAGAAAAGAAGAAGAAGAAGAAGAAGAGATAAGCAGAGAGAACGAAAAGAAAAACCTGAAAATCCAAGGCGACGACAACCAACGATTTCTCTCTCAATATTGATCGGATTTGAGCGATTCAAAAGGATAAATTATATATTTTTTGAGGAGAACACCGTGGGAGTTTTAGAAATTAATTTTAGTGTGTCGTTTGAGGTAAAATTCGTGATCTTGCTGCTGCGTTTTTAATATATTTTGAAAACTTTAACATTCAATTTCTTTCTCATATTAGCTCTGTTTTTGAATTGGTTTTCGCCGTTGAATTTCTTATCACTTGGAAAATATTTTCATGCATAAATTTTCAGATTTCAATGGTATATTTCTGGCGATGAAATTTTTGGACCGTTATACCCTTTTCATCTAAATTAATTGATTTTAGTGTCATTAGATTCATTATATAATTATTATTCTATATTTGAATAGATTTAGGTGAATTGAAGTGTCATAGAAAGGGAAAAGCTTTGGAATTGACGTGATTTGAGACTTTATATAAGGCAAATGAATTTCTTAACCTTTGTTAAGTATATAAAATCTTGTGTTTCTTGTGTAAGGTGTTGGGAATGATTTGAGGTATTGAGCTATTGTTGATGTTGTACCAAACTATGTTGTTGTGAATATGCATTGTATTAAATGAATCATTTTATCATTATTGTGTAAATATGCCTATTTGCGTTGACTTTTATGAAAAGTATTATGTGGACTGAAAAAAATGAGAATTAAAGAGGATGTACCATATTTGAGGGATGTGTCGCACCCTGCGAAGGATACTATGATTCGTGGGTCGTGTCGCACATCGCGATGGATACTATGATTCGAGGGACGTGTCACATGTCGCAATGGATACTATGATTTGAGGGTCGTGTCGCATGCTGCAACAAATGCATGGACTAAAAGTCCCCCATAGGTCTCGGACTATGAGACAGTGGGTGTGTATCACTAGGTCAGACATGCATCATGTTACTTGACATTGCATTCATTGCATTATATTACATCTTATTATCATTTATAAACGTGTGAGTGCTTTTATAAAAATTGTGATAGATGCACTTGATCCCTGGTATTGTTGATATATAATAGCTTGTGTGGTTATTAAGCTATATGCTATATACATTGTGAACTGTTATGCTAGACTGATTTTATGCAGGTTGTAGTTGTGAGGGTTTGGTTGGAGTGTTGGGGGTACCTTTATTCTATATTACTTAATTTTATGTTTAGTAGTTCATTGTTGAGTACCGTGTGTTTGGTACTCACCCCTTGCTACAACAATTTTGTAGGTTGAGAGCTTGAATCGTCATGATACACTCTACTTTCCTTGTCTGAGGCTTCCTGTGGATATTGTGAAAGGTAGTTGTTTGCCATCCCAACTGACTTTTTACTCCTATTTATGATTTTGTTCTATTCTAGAGACAATATCACATGATACTTGTATTTTCTTTCGAATCTATTATAATATATTAGAAGCTTGTGCACGTGACAACCAAGTTTCATTCAGTTGACTTATCATCCGCAATTAAACTTCTATTGTTTTTTATTATACTGCTGCATTTTAATGTTATAGTTGAGTTGTAGACTGACTTATCTTGGTGAGATAAGACGAGTACCGTCACACCCATTTTTGGGTCGTGACATAGTCTTAGTATCAGAATTCGGACAACATCACCTGATACTAATAATATGGCTGAGTACGAAGCTTGCATTTTGAGCTTGAGGATGGCCACAAACATGAATGTCCAAGATTTGCTGGTCATTGGAGACTTAGATTTGCTGATTCATCAGGTTTAGGGAGAATGGGTTGTGAAGAACCCAAGGATCATACCATTTGTGCACTTGGTACAGAAGTTGTGTAAAATATTTCGAAAGATTGGGTTCAAGCATATGCCAAGGATACATAATGTGTTTGTCGATGCCCTTGCCAACAATTCCTCAATGATTCAACATCCGGACATAACGTATATTAATCCTTTAGAGATAGACTTGAGGGAGCAACGAGCCCATTATGTGCATATACCATTATGTGTATATCCCATTATTTGCATATCAAGACAGATTCAGAAGGAAAGCCTTGCTATTTCAACATCAAGAAGTATTTAGAGACTGGACCTTATCCTGAATGTGCTACTTCTGATCAGAAGAGAGCCATATATCGGAAGGCAAACAATTTCTTTTAGAATGGGGAAATCCTTTATATGAGGGTTCCAGATCTAGGTCTCCTCAGATGTGTTGACACTGCAAAAGCCATGAAGCTTGTGGAATAAGTACATGTCGGGGTTTGCGGCACTCATATGAACGGACTCACTCTAGCAAGGAAAATTCTTTGAGCCAATTATTTTTAGATGACTATAGAACATGACTATTGTAAGCTTGTACAAGAATGTCATCAATGTCAGATACATGGTGATTTGATTTATGTCCTTCCTCACGAACTCAAAGTTGTGGGTTCTCCTTGGCCATTTGTAGCTTGGGGCATAGATGTTATCGGTCTGATAGAGCCAGCTGCCTTTAATGGTCATAGATTTATTTTGGTTTCCATTGACTACTTTACTAAATGGATAGAGGCAGTCTCCTACAAGTCCGTGACAAAGAAAGTGGTAGCTGTTTTTGTTCGAAACAATTTAATATTCTGATTTGGGATACCAGATTCCATCGTCATCAATAATGGAGCAAATCTTAATAGTAACTTGATGAAAGAGATATGTGAGCAATTCAAGATCACTCATCAAAATTCAACAGCGCATCGTCCTTAAATGAATGGAGCAGTAGAAGCCGCCAACAAGAATATCAAGAAGACTTTAAGGAAAATGATTAATAGACACCGAGGATGGCACGAAATGCTACGTTATGCTTTGTTGGGATATCGCACGACTGTTAGAACATCCATTAGGGCAACCCCATACCTGTTGGTATATGGAACAGAAGCGGTAATATAGACTAAAGTGGAAATACCATCATTGAGAATTATTCAAGAAGTTGAGTTAAGTGATGCCGACTTGGTTCACAATCGAATTAAATATTTGGCGTTAATCGATGAAAAGAGGATGACGACTATTTGCCATGGTTATTTATATCAACGGAGGATGATTCGTGCCTTCAATAAGAGAGTAAGACCTTGAACGTTCAAGGTCAGACAATTGGTTCTCATACGTATCTTTCCCAGTCAAGATAAGTACAAAAGAAAGTTTGTACCAAATTGGCAAGACCCGTACATGGTTCGCAAAGTGCTGTCAGGGGGAGTGTTGATTTTATCAGAGATGGATGGTCAAGAGTGGCCAAGACCAATCAATTCAGATACTGTCAAGAGATATTACGTTTAAAGATTTAGAGTTTGCCTTTACCTTTTTCTCCTTTGTAATTGCACAATTTAGTCCCCGCACTTTATTTCATTTTTTACTATGCCGATGAACTGCGTTTGACCTGAATTCTCAAGAATGAGATACGTAGGTGGCCTATGTTGGCCTCGGTCATTCCCTTATCCCTTCTATTATTCTTTTTTGATTTGCAACTACATTTGACCTAAATTCTCAATAATGAGATATGTAGGTGGCCTATGTCGGCCTCAGTCATTTTCTTATTTAAAATTTGTATTTTTCTCTACCTCCCAAAAGGGGAACTATGTTTGGCCTGATTCCTGCCCCAACGGGATATGTAGGTGCCACAACGGCTCAGTCATACTCCCATAAAGGAAACTGGGACAAAATTTTTGAGAGAAACTCAAAAATTCTGAACAAAGAGGTCCCTCTTTAACAAATTAAAATACATAGCATGGTAAAACTTCAACTGGGACTGAATTTTTGAGAAAGATCTCAAAAATTCTCAAGGTGTTTCTAATAAGTTGTCAATCCCTGACAACATCTAAACTGAGATAGAAATTCTGAGGTTACCCTCAAAATTTTGCTAAGCATAGTCACAAATCTGAACTTGTCTTAAGGATTCTCAGCCTGATCAGGAATTCAAAGACAACCGTGACACATCAAGGAATCTATGTCAAAAGTCGAACATGTTCATCTAAGTTTTACGTAATATGACAATTAGCAGTGATCTTTTTAAAATTTGTTGTTTCTAGCATGTCAAACATTTTGTCAAAATGTATATTTTTCTACCTTCTGTCTACCAAGAGGTGGGAGATCAAAGCGATTCATCGGGGGACAAGACGAGAAGTAGACAACCGAAGAATCAACACAGATCAATTCACTTTGAAACTAAGAATTTTCTGTCAATGCAGAAAATTTTTTTGCAAGTCTTATCTATAGGAGAATAGTCGAGGCATAAATAGTTTCTCCTCATTTAAATCCCTAGCAATTTATCATATATCATGTACCGCAGAGAGTCATTCTATCATGCATTGCAAAAAGTCATTTTATCATGCATCACGGAGAGTCATTTTATCATGTATCACGGAGAGTCATTTTATCATGTATCATGAAGACTCATTTTGCTTTTAAGTTGCTGAAAGTTTCATTGTATCATGCATCGCGGAGAGCCATTTTATTTTTTAGTTGCTGAAAGGCTCATTTTATCATGCATTGTGGAGAGCCATTTTACTTTTCATGTTGGTGAAAGGTTCTTTTAACATGCATAGTGCAAAGTTTCAGTTTATCATGCATCGCAGAGAGTCATTATATCATACATCGCAGAGAGTCATTATATCATGCATCGCTGAGAGTCACTTTATCATGCATCGTGGAGAGTCATTTTACTTTCAAGTTGCCGAGAGGCCATTGAATATTCATCGTCGACACAACTATTTTACTTTTAAGTTGCCGAGAGAGTCATTGCATATTCATCACCAATAAGGCCATTTTATTTTCAGGCACTCCCATAGAGCCATTTTATTTTTCAGTTGCTCCCAGGGAGCTATTTTATTTTCAAGTTGCCAAGAGGGGCATTGCATATTCATCGCCTACAAGGCTATTTTATTTTTCAGTTGCCGAGAGGGTCATTGTATATCCATCGTCGACAAGGCTATTTTATTTCTCAGTTGTCGAGAAGACGATTTTTATCATCAAGTTGTCAAAAGGGCCATATAATGATTGTTTCATATTAATTCATTATCTATCACGCCAAAGAGAAAAATACATATTGAAAATGGTAAAAAAAAATATCATCTCTAATTCAAATTATGATTTTACTAACATTTTGTTTTAGCTATATCGAGAGCATCAGGAACAATGAATTCTCAAAACGAACCACAGGTATGGACATCGTCAAGAAGGATACAGCACAATGTGGAACTTTTTTTAGCAGCGATCAAGGGCATAGTCTGAAGGGGGTGTCAAACCCTTCGAACACGAGCTGGGAAGTGACTACCACCACAATCCAACCACACCCCTGTCAGAAGGCATGTGGAGATTTCTGTGAGTCCGTTAGTTTTCAGTTTCGCATCCAGGTGATCTTAACTCTCATCGGAGCAATCCGAGTGACAATGTACCAAGAGTTTTGAAAATTATATCCATGTAACTTCTTAATTATGGATGTGAAGTGCGCCACATTTATGATTAAGAGGTTGCAAGCCTCTTTTTCATTATTCGATTTGTTTGCCACTCCTCTTGACCAGAGGTCATTCAGAATAAGTGATTTCCCCTTCAACCGATAGAGTCAAACTACATGTAGCCTAATTTCTAAGGTCGGGGATATGTAGGTAGGCTCAATTTTGAAAACTCGGCTGCATTCCAACACTGGCCCTTAATATTTCATTCCAAAGCATTCTAATTTCTCCATAATTCGATATTAGGATAGCTTTTGAATTCTTTCAAATCGTGCGTAAAATCAAGTGTTTTGAACTACAAGTAGCCTGAATTCTCATGTAACCTGAGATATGTAGGAAGCCCAAAACCAGGGTCCGACCATAATTTCTCAAAGTCCGTACCAAGAGCTCTTCAGAAGATAAAGATGTGGACGGCTAAAAATTAGATTAGTCAAGTTTCTTTGTCAACGATCTCTTTCATCGTTCATATTCAAAGAAAGGGACAGCTGTTGACATCCAATTTTTACCCTCCATAGTATAGATTAATCACCGAGATTTTAATTTTTAATAATTTGAAATACTTAGCATTCGAAATGCAACAATTTTTTTCAAATAAATTTTATTTATTTTAGGAGTTATTACTTTTAATTATTTTAAGTTGATAATATTAAAAACTCTTTAAATTGATTTATATCAATTTGTTTGGTAATCAAATTTGTCAATAGAATTCGATTTGATTGCATTTTGAATTGGTTATGTTTGCAATTTCAAATGACTATCTCTTAAATTCTTGTCTTCCTTTCTTTCGGGACCAATTGGTCCTTTTTGGACCAAAATTGGCCCATTTATTTTCACCACCACCCAGCCCAATTCATACATCCAACCCAGCCCATTTTAATCCCAAACTCGACCCAATTTCCCTTTCATTTTCAGCCTATACATAATATAATATATATATATATATATATACATACACAATGCGTGGGGGCCACGCGCCCCCAATTCTCTTTTCCTGTCCCTTTTCTTTCCCTCATGCTCCTACACTCTCCTTTTCCCTTTTTCTTCCTCAAAACCAAATGAAAAAACCAGCGAACCAAACCAGAAAACGTCATAACCACTTCTCCCTCAACGTTCCTCAAACAAACTCCGTACATACGTGTTATTTCCCTATTCCCCGTTAATTTGATTTGTACCTCATCCGTTTGGAATCAAAACATGGTGCATATCACAACCATCGATTGAAATCGATGGTTGTGATATGGACTCGTGGATGATTCCCAAAGGATGAGGTAGTCAATTTAAAATTTAAGCTCCAAAATTGACCCCAAGATTTTCCTAAATTGACCTCTGATTTTTCTTCCCGTTTGAAGCCCTAATTAGGGGACTATATACATCATTTTCAAGGATCATTGAAGCAGACGTTGTTAATCAGAAAACCCTACAAAAAACTTACTTGATTTTTTTCATAGCCATTCTTAATTTCCAAAGCTCAATATAATTCACAGACCCTCGAACTGATTTCCCAGAAACTCATTTGATTTTGTAGGTCCTGAAATTGAAGATTCTTGTTAGAGAAAGGTGTATATGAAACTCCTTGGTGGTGGAGAAGCTTTGTCAAGTTTGTCGTCTCAGTTTGCTGTGCCGATACAGGTAATATCTTCATTTAAACTATTCATTTTAAGGATGTACGCATTGTTGTGTTTCTGGTTGCTATGTAGCTGGCTAGATGATGTTGTTAAGTCGATGTTGTGGTTTACTGTTGAGTGGTGATGGTCTGTATTATGTATGGGTCCCATGGTTTCTTGTTCAATGTTTGTGTTCTTAATTGATTTCAAGCTTTTTCAGCTAGTAATGCTCTAAATATCCTATTCTTCACCATTCCTGTACTTCAAAGGTTAAATCTTTGATGCAAGCCTGAATTTCTGCTAGAATGTTGTCAAATTCATGAGTTCATGACGTCTTCTTTCCAGTTTTGTGCTTTTCCTATATTACCAGAAGATTATATAGGCGTAGTTTAAGACATTATGTGTTGTTTCCATTGTTATTCCGTCTTAAGTTCCTTCTGTTTATCTCATTTATATCTCTAATTTTGTTATTCACTATTACCGTCACTTAGGTCTGTTAATGGATTGAGTTGTGTAGGAAATCCTATGAGTTTTGGAGTTTGCATTTATCATAGTAAAGTATGTAGTTTTTTGGTGTAAAACAGGTTTGAAAATCAAGGTTTTGAGGATCATTTCTAGTCAGTCTTACACCTGAATAGGATTGTGGATGTCAAATCTAGTTATTCTTTTGTTTAAATTTACTCTTCTTCACTTAATGAAAGCTTTAAATCAGTCAGTCAGAAAGTCATTTAAGGTTATATGTGATTCATTCTTCTCCTTAGTTCATATTTGGTTCCTGTATGGGTAGACTTGAGTGTGTTGTTCCAGTTCAGTATGTTGCGATTGTGTGGTTTTATGTGTGTTGATTATTCAAATGTGTTAAAAGGTTTGTCTCCCCCTTATTTCCGTCTAAGAGATATCTCAGTCTCCCTCAAATTTGTTAGAGTTTCTATTAGACGAACACAACTAGTGGGACCTGTCCCAACAACTTGTGCCTCATTTTTGCTTTAGTTTGTACTGAGAAGCTTCTACTGTGAGGGGGCAACCTTCTTTCCAACACTTTAAAAGGGATAAAAGCTATTTGACTTCATAATACCAGGTGTTGTTTGGATTCTGTTGTTTTTGAAGTCACATGACTAAATTATCTTCACTATTTGTTGATGAAGCTTTCTCAAACACTCAAAATCTCCACCATTTTTCCTTTTCATTTCCTTTGTTGTAATATCGTCGTCTTGTTTACTCGCATGGTTATTTGGCTTCATTCGACCTATTTGTTCACTTGTTAAGGTGTTAATTTTAGCATCATATAATAAGAATACAAAATGGATATTAATGTTTGCCTAAGATAGAATACTATTTTCAGCCCGCAATCTCCCTTATTCTTGTTAACTGGAACCTGCTGGATCGTCATGTTTGTAACTTGTGGCCTTGTTTATTACTTGTTCTCCTCGTGCTAGTGATTACAAGTAGTGATCTTTTGTGATACCATGGACAGGAAATAGTAGCTTGTACGTACGTCTTTACTATCGTGCCTTCATATTAAATTTTTAGAGTCATCTTTTACATATTTTACTTGTTTTCGTTACATGTGATCATTTTGGAGTCCCAAAGTGGGCTCCTCCCCTTTCGTATGCATTTTGTTGGGCCCTAGAAGCCCAACTTACCTCTTTAAGTCAGCTCAATCCATAGAACAAGAAAGATAGACAGTCATAGAAGCTGAAATACAGGGTTTCAGAGGCACAAAATCAGTGTGTACGAGCTATATACACTGATATACAGTGTGTGCAGTCAGAAAGGGGCCAAAAGTCCATTTTTAGCTGGGAAGCAACATGGCCCAGGGATTGGTACATAGGTTTTGAGGGCCAAAATCAGTGAATCTACATTGATATACGTAGTTTATACACTAAGTATTTACCATGGGAAAATGGGCCAAGCCCAAGGAATAGCAACTGGGAAAATTCTGAGGGCCTAGCAGGCCCAAAACTTAGAAATTAGGATAGGTTAATAAATTGGGTTTGTCAAAACCCCCTTTGATTTTTATTTCCTATTTATTATATATTTTGTGTGATACTTGTTATTTTTACTAACTCTAACTTTATTTGTATAACTTGTTTGTTAATTAAGATAATTAATTTTTTCCGACATGTTTGTCATTTATGTTAATTTCTTCTTTTGATCCCTATTTGATGTTGGACTTGCTTTCTAGATAAATAAACTTTAGTGGTAACGCTTAAGAATGGGTCAAGTAGTTAGTCAATTTCTTTTCAAAATTCGCCTATTTTCAAATTTTAGTCATTTTTTTAGACTTAGTCAAAAAATTTCGAATTTAGTCAACTTTGTAGACTTAGCCAATTTTGCAAAGGTGGTTAATTTTTAAACCTAGTTCATTTTTTCAAAATTAGTCACTTTTGTAAGACTTAGTCAAATTTTCGGGCTTAATCAATTTTTGCAAATTAGTCAATATTTTCAAGTTTAGTCAAATTCTTTCAAATTTAACCAATTTCTTACAAACTTAGTCAAGTTTCGTCAAAATTCTTTCAGATTTAGTCAAATTCTTTCAAGTTTAACCAATTTCTTTCAAAAGTAATCAATTTCTTTTAAGTTTAGTCAATCCTTTCAAATTTAGTCAATATTTTCAAAACTTAGTTAGGTCTTTCAAATTTAGTCAATTTCTTTCAAATTTAGTCAGGTTTTGTCAAATTCTCTCAAAATTAGCCATTCTTTCAAATTTAGTCAAATAATTTCAAATATAGTCAAATTCTTTCAAAATTAGTCAATTTTTTCAAACTAATCAACTTTTTCAAAATTGGTCAAATCCTTTAAAAGTTAGTCAATTTCCTAGTCGTTGGTCGACTGTACGTTAGCGGCCACTTTGAGTGATTGAGTTCTTTTCAAATTGGAAATCGAACACGAACCTTTCCTTTGGTATATTTTAAAAGATTTTTCTTTTAGGTTTTTAAAATACTTATTGAGTTTCCTAATTATCCTTAAAATTAGGTGGTGACTCTTTAAATTTTTGAAAATTTAATTTGTACTTAAATTAATTAAGTATTAAATCGAAAATACTTGTTGGCCCATTATAAGTCGGTTCAATTGACTTAAATAACCGGTAGACAAAGCAAGTAACCTAGGGTTACTTTCCAAAACTAAACCCTAATCTCTCTCCCCTTCATCTGCCGCATAACATACTCCTGTGGAAGCCGGCCATCACTCCCTCTTTCTTGAGTGAAAGAAGAGTGAGGACCTTACCATATCACTCCATAGAACACGTAAGTTTTTTCACACTGTGTTCAAACCTCTTGTCCTATTTTTCAGCTTTTTATTTTGCCTCCGACCTGGCTTTTTCAAAATATCCCATGGAAAAAAAGAGTTGCTCAAGAGGTGGTTGTGGTGGTTTGATTTTGGTCGCCCATGTTTATTTTCCCATCTGGTCATGACTTTTTTCTTTTGCTGGTTTACAATTTTTTGAGAGCTGAATATCTTAGGAGTGCTTTATTTTTGTGTGAATATATTCTGATGGCTTCTGTATATCCATTGTGCTTAACATGGCCTCTGAACTTGTGCAGTGTTTACATCTGATTTTTTACTGTTACTCCTAGATCTGATTCTAATAGAAGGTATTCTTTATTTATCCATGTTCAGTATTTTCTAGCTAGGTTAGGCAAACTTTGTACATGTTCAGTATTTTCCTAGCTAGGCTAGGCAAACTTTGTACATCTCTGAACATCTGCTTAACTTCTAAATGTACTGATGTGTTGGCTATATAGTCTGCTAGTTGATTCCCTTACCTGAGTGTGTGTTTTATGTGAATGTTGCATGCTTCCATTAATTTGAAAATTTCATCAACTATGTCTATGATGGATCTCATTGAATTTCATTAAGAGGAGGAGCCTTATACAGA
The DNA here is from genome assembly GCA_025642045.1 of Solanum sejunctum. Classification (NCBI taxonomy): domain Eukaryota; kingdom Viridiplantae; phylum Streptophyta; class Magnoliopsida; order Solanales; family Solanaceae; genus Solanum; species Solanum sejunctum. The sequence goes on from JAOTQJ010000096.1 coordinate 3,543,700, forward strand.
TGGTATTAATTCTGTATCTTCCATAGCTTAGTTAGAATATTTACTAAGCTTAAAGAATCCACCTCCATTTCTACAAATAAATATCCATGTGATAGACAGTAGCTCAACCCTTTTTTGACTGTGCTTGCCTCGGCAGTCATATTGATAGATATACCAATATAATCTGACTCTGCATATAGTAATTCCCCACGATGATTCCTCGCACAAAACCCATGGAAGATCTTTCTAGGTTTGCCTTTGCTGGCCCCATCAAAATTGCAGTTAACCCATCCTAGCTAAGGGGCCTGCCAAGATACAAACCTTACATCAATGTTTGATTTGTACCTTTGTAGCATGTCAAACCCATCAGGCCAATTTTCAGGACAACTTGACTAATTAGGGAAAAATTCCTAACTAGGAGGTTTATAATTTTAATACAGTTCTTAAGGGTATACCAATATGTACTACTCCTTCGATACTTAATAGCATTTCTTCTTTTCCATAGCTCTCAAATAATGATGGTTGAGATAGTATTCAGTATTTTCCTTGCACTTAGAGTAGTAGTGTGGTTCCACCATTTGAGCAATGTGTTGAACAAGTTCTCCCCTCAATCCTAAAACTTGCACAAGTAACAAAGTGCCTCCATAACTTTTGAGCTATGAGGGTTGTTAGGATTAAGTGATGTGTGGTCTCTTCCACCCCAGACTACAACATTCACATTTTGATGCAATTGAGATTCTAATAAGCTTCAAGATATCATCTGTTGGGACTCTCCTCTTAAATAGCCTCCAAATAAAGAAGGATATTTTACGAGGAACCCTTTTTATCCAAGTTATTTTAGCCTACTCCACTTTTCCTCTTTTCTTTCTCAGCAATTCAAAGGTTGCTTTGACTGAGAAAATGCCATTTGAAGCAATAATCCACCATGGTTTGTCATTATCCTTTATTCCTCCTAGTGTACCTTCATTAATGATGAAGTTTACCACTATCTCAATAGTGGCACATTCCAGGCAGACTGTGATAAGAACTGTTTTACCTCTATCTCTTCTTCTTGTACATTATCCCCTTCCAGGTAATATAGTGCCCTATACTTGTCCAGTTATCAAATCAAAAATTGGAATTCCCTTCCCTAATCTTTCATCAAATGTAAGGTTTTATCTCCTCCTTGATATCCATCATGCTTTTCTAAATCTAAGATGTTATTGACAAAGTTATTAGCCATGAATCTACACCATATAGATGTTCTGAAATTTCACCACAACTTTGCAATTAAGGCTCTATTTATGTCCAATAGAGACCTAAACCCTAGCCCATCTTCCTCTATAGGGAAGCACATCTCCTCCAAAGTCACCCATTGCCTTCTTCTTTCTGCTTGTGAGCCACCCCAAAAGAACTTAGAGTAGATCTGATGCATCATCCTTATTACCCTTTTAGGAGGGCTTAAGGCAGACAACAGGTGAATTGGCATAGACTATAAAACATGTTTAATAAGAATCATCTTTCCACCATAAGAAAGGAATCTGTTCTGCCAAGAACAAATCCTCCTTGATAGTTTTCTGGTGATATCTTCAAAGTATGCTTTATCTTTCTTCCATAGTACACTAAGCATCCAAGATAAGTGAAAGAAAAGTTTCCTGAGTTAATACCAGTCAACTTCCTCAATCTAATGGTGTATATCAGAGGGGCCTTTTCATGTAGGTAGAAAAAGCTTTGTGCTTTATTGATCAGCTGGCCTGATAACTCCTCATAACCCTTTAGCACTTGCATCATCTTATTAGTAGACTTTCTCTCCCCAAAGCAAAATAGTATAGTGTCATCAGCATAGGATGAGAATTAATTGTTGGACTCCACTTGGACAGTCCATATCCCTTGAAATCCTTCACATCATTTAAACTATTCAGCCTCCTAGATAGCACCTCATCAACTATGATGAATAGGGTAGGTGACAAGGGATCTCCCTATTTCATCCATCTGGATTATTTAAAGATGCCATGTGTCTGCCCATTAACTACTGAGTACCAGTTATTGGATACCAGCCTCCAAACCATATTTATAACCACTTCAGAAAATTCAAAACATCTTAATACTTTAGTCAGATATATCCATGAAATCCTATCATAGGCTTTGGTCATATCTAAATTAACCACAACATTAACCAACTTATTTCTTCTATTAATATTTATAATTATTTCCTGTGCTAACAGAACATTCTCAGTGATGGACCTTTCCTTCACAAATTCTGACGGATTCTGAGAGATTATTTTTGGGAGTACCACAACAATCCTTTCATGTAGCACCCTTAAAATAATCTTATTAACAAAGCAAGTCACTAAGGCTTATAGGTCTCAAATCAGAAAAAGTAGAAAGAAATTCCTTCTTAGGAATAATAACAAGGTTAGTATGAGTAACAAACCTAGGAAGTTCTCTTCCACAAAAGAAGGTCTTAACCACCATCACCAAATCCTCAGATATAATATCCCAGCAACTTCCAAAAAATGCTCTGGTGAACCCATCAAAACCTGTTGCACTATCCCCACTCAGTCCAAACACAACCTCATTGATTTCAACTTCAGATGGTATTTTAGTGAGCATATCATTATCAACTTCTGAAATTAACTTAGAGATATGCTTCAATATTAGTTGATGCTTAGTATTACCCTATGTACTAAAAAATAATTTAAGAAATAGATACTTGATATTAAAATAAACATAAATAATATAATTAGTTTTTAATATATTAAAAATAACAAGGAAAAGTACGCAATCTACTTTTAATAAAATAGTGAATAAATAAAAATTAACCAAAAAAAGTATATATTTCAAAAAAAAAATCTAAATTTGTTTTTGCACATGTGTTTAAAATGGAAAATAAAAATAGGAATAAATAAGTAAAAATTCACTTGAAAAAGTGATTAACTAATCATAACTATTTTTGTGAACTTAACTCACTTCTATTTTTTTTTTCTTCAAAAAAGTATATAACTGAATATTACTTTAAAAAATTTTTGATTGAGAAAAATATTTTCTTTTTTTGAGAAAAAGAGTATGTCAAAACGCTCTTGAACTTTTCAGTCGATTCTTTGATTAATTGTAAATTTTCATAATACTAGCATTTTCAATGATTTTATTTTTTTCTACTTGTCAAAGATATTCATAACACGAGACAAAAGGAGATCATTTTTATCTTTTATTTTTTTTTAAAAAAGGAAAAGGCTCATAAATATGGTTAACTACTTATGAAAAAATATTCATAAATACTTTTTTTCACCCTTTGATCTAAAAATACTCTTAAAATTTATTTTTAGACTCATAAATATCCCTAATCATCCATCTTTCACTTTTGGATCTAAAAATACCTCTAAGGTTTATTTTTGGGTTAAAACATACCTCTCAACTTAACAAAAATAATCGAGTCAACTTTAATTCTTTAAAAAAACCATATGACATTTTTTAATTGGTCATACATATTCATAATGATTCAAACCACCCAAACATTTAAAAATTGCTTATTTTATGTTTTATTATATTTTTTATTTTTTATAGTTTTATCGTAAATTATCTCGTTGGTAAATCTAAAGTATGTAATTTTATTTTATATTTTGAAATTGTATTTACCTCTCGATATTTTGATTTACTTCTAGCCTAGAGCTTAATTTAAGTGCTTAGTTAATTTTAGTGGTTATCTAAATAGATTGGAGGTCTTTTACATAAGTGACATACAAGAATTTTTAATTAAAAGGCATGATTGAGTGAGCTTAAATTATTGTGAATGCATATGACCAATCAGAACATGTCATATGATTTTTTAAAGAATTAAAGTTGACTTGAATATTTTTATTAAGTTGAGGAATATGTTTAAAACCAAAAATAAATCTTAGGAGTATTTTTAGATTTAAAGATGGAAGAAAAACATTTATAAGCATTTTCCATAAATTAGAGATATTTATGAGCTTTTTTTTCTAAAAAGAAAAAAAAGAAAAAAAAGGACAAATGTTCGAGGTACTTATCAAAACAGACATAACATCAAATAAATTGATTGAGAAGGGGAAAAACACCACAATAATTTTGATAGTCAGTACCTTGTTGGAATTGTCACAGTAAAAATTACTATCAAAACTAATAATATTAATAATGAAAATCTTGATATGAAATATTCATCTATGAAAATTCACAAAATCTTTTATAGGTTTTATTAAATGCTCAATAAATATCATAATTTTTTACAGTATTGAACAAATCATTTCAACAATTTAAAGATTGAAAATGACAAAAGCCTGCATGGGCTAATCATAATTATAAGATTTGATACTTAACAAATGATAATATGTAGATGGACTTCTTTTTAGATGCAGAGAAACAAATCACATTGAAATTGTTCTTTCAAAAACAGAACAAATATTATATCACTATTTTAGTATACACTAAATACTCTTATAATGTTAAATTATGTCTGTGAGATAGTATTTATAATTTTCTGTAAGCATAAGTAATTATTGACTGATTGAGAAAGATTTTAACATTCTCCTAAGAACATTTGGGGATCATTTTGCTTATCCTAAAAAAGTGTGAAGTTTTTACCTTATGTATCAATTCGAGTGAATTAAAAAAAGACATTCAATAAAAGTCTTTCACGTGGTGAATAAACATTGATATATTACATTTTTAAAATTCATGATAGAATAATAATAAATCGAAGTTTGCAATCTTGATTTTCAAAGATTGTGACGAGACACCTAGATAAAACAAGATTTGCTAACAATGTATATCACCTGAGTGATCATAAGCAGAGTATTAAGAAGTTTCATGCTCCGAGCATATATTCTACGCGTGATCAGTACTAGCATATATTTTATGTGTGGTCAGTACTCCAAAATTGTTATTGGTCCCAAGTGAACTCTTTGGCCTCACTCATGCAGAAGAAGATTCAATGCAATTTAAAAGCTAACTCAAATAGGCAACTCAATAATTAAAATCAAGTAAATAGTAAATTTAGAATGCTTAACTCATAATCATCTCAATGTCATAACTCAATGAATAGTTTTTTAAAAACATAGTCTAAGAGGAACACCAAACTCCACTATAATACTGTCTATGAAACCTCTAAACTAATCATAAGGAGGTACTAGGACAGGCCTATGGCTACCTCAAAAGAACTATCAAATAAAAGGTCAAACATGACATAAAAGATCCCTTTGAAGGCAAGGAGATCTCACCACAAGATAGAATGAACGAATCTTTAATGGAATGCCTATTGAGGATCTCTAACACTTGTATATGTATCATAAAGTGATGCAACGTCAAAAGATGTCAGTATGTGGACTGTAAAATAGTTGAAAAGAAACAAACTCAGATATGCTCAATATCACAAATACTCAACTCAAAGATAAAGCACACAAGTTTAAAAATAGAACAAGATTTTATAAATAAACCCAAATAAATGCAATCTTAGTAAAATAATATTATTTACTCTTGAAAAGTTTCTCTGTCCTACAACCACCACTAATGAGCTAGTGATGATACAATCATTGCATTGCAATTGCCACATCCATCCCATACCTTGTCAGAGTAAAAGGGACAATCACCTCAATGGATCCCAAATAAAAGTCCTCTTTTGGAACCAATGATGAGTTGCCTGAATTGATGACACACTCCTATTTTATGTTGGCGACATAGTTTATGAGGTTTGAGTTGTCTCTACTCTTATCCAAACGGTGCTCAATACTATTCTTAGCTCATCATGCTTTTTTATTAAAATATACTTTCAAGGTTACTCATGTCTCGTCAAAATTCTTTTTTTAATATATTAATTTTAACTCAATGCTCATACTCATTTAAACTCAATAAAATGTGCATAGAATCAATTTTAAAAAATATACTATATTCAATGCATAAAAATCTTTCTTGTTAACTCAAAAGAGATGCATAATAAAATAAATTATCATCATCTCAACTAAGACTCATGTGAATGTATTCATGAATAATAATTTCAAGGATTTGAAATGTAAAAATAATAATAATCTTAAGATATAATTATATAGGACTTAGTGGATGAAAGGTTAGCTCTTTTGAAATTCAAAGAATTAGGTTAAAGCTCAACTCAAACTCTTTGACAAAGAAATTTAAATGTAGGATTCATGAACGAACTCAATCCAATTCTATGAATAGATTTACATACATGGAAGATTGTTACTTTGATCAAAACTCGAAGACCTCGGCATAAACTCTTCAACCCTAGCTCTTTCTCCTTTTGGAACTTCGCTCTCCAATAACCTAAGTATTAATGAGAGTAGGTTATATTGGGTAATGATAAAGAGCTTATTTTAGTCCCAAACAATCAAAGTTTTAATTGGAAAATAGTGAAAAAATTTAACATTATACCTCATTAAAACTACCTTGGGATTGTTTACGAGTACATATTCAAGCCATAGAAATTTCTACGAGCCGTAGAAGGCTGAAAACTAGGTCTTCAACGCCTAGGTCTATGATCAAACTTTTATGGAACTTAGGCTCTTCTACGGGTTGTCTTGCATGTCCGTAGAAATAATTTTGAGACTTGATTTTTAGGACTTGCAACCACAAAATTTTTCTATGGCTCATGGAGTAATCTATGGGTTGTAGACTTAGCTTGTGAAAGAGGTCACTGACTCATATTAGGGTTGTAGGACTTTGAAACTAGGAAGGCTACTTATGAATTGTAGAAACTTCTATAGTTTGTCCTATTCATTCATGGAAAAAGGTACTGAGATTGGGTCCTTAGTACTTACGAACTACAAGACCTTGATATGGTCCATAGAAAATTTGATGAATTGTAGGCTCGTCTTATAAAAGTGCCAGAAATTTTCATTGCATGAAGTTGATTTCATGAAATTCAGTATATGGTTCATAAATGTAATGACCTCTAAGTTCATCTTCCTGCTTTCGTGCAATTTTACCATTTTATTTCTCCTTGTAACTCTTTATAGCTATTAAGCAGTGTTGGGATGGGTGACACGCTTCTAACAATGATTAAATGAGTTTTGTGTAAGTTTCGTTCTTTTAGAGATATGAGTTGAAAAGATTTGGTTTTAGTCAACATCCGAAAATCTGAGCATCAAATCAAAATTTTGATAGTTCCGTCAGTTCCGGAAGACTCATTTTCGTCTAGGAGAAAGATTGGTTTTGATTTTGGAGTTTTCATTTTGAGCTTGTGCAAAAAATCATTTTAGAAGTAAAGTGTTGGTCAAAGTTTGACTTCGATCAATTTATTGGAAAAATGAGCTCAAATGGAAACTCCATTGGCGCGTTTAGCTCAGCAACGCCAAGTTTGGTCTAGAACGACCTTTTGTTTGGATCCCGAGTGCTTGGAGTGAGTTTTTGACCTTAAGTGTTTTATAGTTCAACTCTTGAAAATGGTCAACATTTCGAGCAAAGCGCTTGGATGAAAATTTCGTCAATGTAGTTGGCTCCAAGATGCTGAGTTTGGTCTAGAACAACTCTTGGTTTGATTTTTGAGGCATCCAAAATGAGTCTGTAGTCATTTCTGTATTTTAAGAGTTGAATTCTTAAAAATGTTGAATTTGGTTAACATTTCATCAAAACGACATCTATTCTAAAACTCATTGATTCCATTTAGTCTAGAGTGTCATTTTCAATTAGATAGTATAGTTTGTTTGTGTCAGAGGGGTCCCAAATGAATTTTGTAGAAAATCCTCTTTTTCCAAAATTCTGCACCAGTTGACTGCTGGTGCATGTGACCCAACTTCTCCGCATTTGCGACCCTTAAGCCACATTCGTGGAGGGTCCAATCCCTGGACCCTCGCATTCACTTAAGGGCCTCCGCGATCGCAAAGTGTATCTAGTTAATAACTCGAGTTTGGAGGCCCTCTTACAGCGATTGTGGAAGATTAGCCTAGCTGACTACATTTGCGGTCAGGATCTCCTCATTCATGAAGGGTAAGCGAGGAACGGCCCCACAATTGAGAATTTCACATCCGCGAAGGCTATTTTTGGCTAGCTTTAGTGGACTAAAAATCTCATTTTTAGCAGCCAAGTCTCATTTTGAGACCTGACATTTTTAAGATTTTGAGGACAATTCATGGTCAAATTCATCAATTTTTAAGATTTTGTGCTTAAGTTGTGGCGTCACTGATTATATGATGTACATTGCGAGGTCTTCACTGATCATAGGAGTCTTCAATATATTTTTAGTCAAAAGGATCTGAACTTGAGGCAACTTAGGTGGATGGAGTTGCTAAAATACTATGATTTGACCATCTTATATCATCTAGGAAAGGCTAATGTGGTAGTCGATGCCTTGAATAGAAAAACTTCTAGCATGAGGAGTCTAGCCGCTATTCGTTTTGGCCAGGGATGTTCAATGTCTAGCTAATAGCCTAGTGAGGTTATAACTTTCCGGTGAAGAGGGTGTACTCGCTTTCATTGAGGCTCGTTCTTCGTTGATGGATCAGATTCGTGAGCGTTAGTTTGAGGATGAGAAATTATGTATAGTTAGAGACAAAGTGACCAAGGGGAGGCTAAGGAAGTCGTGCTCGATCCTAATGGTGTTTTAAGGATTGGAGATCGAGTTTGTGTTCCTAAGATGAGTGATTTAATTAGATTGATTCTTGAGGAAGCTCATTGTACTCGTTATTCCATTCATCTAGGAGCAACAAAGATATATCATGACCTGAGTCAGCATTACTGGTGGTGTGACATGAAAAAAGACATTTCATATTTTATGTCCAAGTGTTTAACTTGTCAGCAAGTTAAGTACGAGCATCAACAGCCTGGAGGTAAGTTTCAAGGGATGCCCATCCCTATGTGGAAGTGGGAGCGTATCACTATGAATTTTGTGGTGAGCTTGCCTACTACCATGGGTGGTTATGACTCAATGTGGGTAATTGTGGATCGACTAACTAAGTCTGCCCATTTCATTCCTATCAAGGTTAAGTATACAGCAGAGAAGTTGGCTAAACTTTACATCATTCAAATAGTAAAATTGCATGGTGTACCTGTTTCTATCATTTTTGATCGAGGTTCAGTCTTTACTTCACTTTTATGGAGGGCCTTGCAGCATGGACTAGGTACTCGGTTGGATATGAGTTTAGCCTTTCACCTTCAAACGGACAGTCAGTTCGAGTGGACTATTCAGGTGTTGGGGGATATGTTTCGAGAGTGTGTGATAGATTTTGGTTCTCGCTGGGATCAATACTTACGTTCAGCAGAGTTCGCCTATAATAATAGCTACCACTCTAGCATTAAATGGCTCCATTCAAGGCTTTGTATGGTAGGCAGTGTAGATCTCTGATTGGTTGGTTTGATTCTGCCAAGATGGACTCATTAGATGTAGACTTTTTTAGGGATACTATGAAAAAGGCCTGTATGATTCAAGATAGGTTATTGGTTGCTCGGAGTCGACAAAAGAGTTATTCGGATAGGAGGATTCAAGCCCTGGAGTTTATGGTAGGTGATCATATTTGGCTTAGAGTGTCACCTATGAAGGATGTTATGCGGTTTGGTAAAAAAGGAAAGCTTAGCCCTCAATTCATTGGCCCATTTGAGATCTTAGAGCGAGTTAGAGAGGTAGCCTACAAATTGACCTTGCCACCTAGCTTATCATCCGTGCATCCTGTGTTTCACATCTTCATGCTCCGTAAGTATGTGTTAGATGAGTCTTATATACTTTCATTTGATTTGGTGGGCTTGAGTTCGGACTTATCGTTTGAGGAGGAGCCTATAGTTATTTTGGATAGACAGGTTCGTAAGCTTAGAAAGAAAGAGATAGCATACGTAAAGGTACAAGGAAGAACCATCTAGTTAGAGAGACGACTTGGGAGATAGAATTAGACATGTGTGCTGAAATACCCTCACCTTTTCGAAACTTTAGGTACTCTCTTTTACTTTATGTTCAAGGACGAACATAATTTTTAGTGATGGATAATGTAAGGACCCGTTAGATATTTTAAGAATTGATCCTGTTATTTTTTTAAAATATCCTTCTCGTAAATTTAGTAGGTATTTCAAACTATATAATAACTAAGATTAAAAGACTATATGTTAATTATTTTGCTCTACTAGGAGCTAATGGGTGACATTATCTTGGTTTGGTTGAACAAATTGCTTAGTGGAAAGTGGCATAATTCTCTAACTGTTCCACTAAGTTCTATTCTTTTTATTATCCCTTGCTAGGCTCCCTTTGGAGCTACTGAAGGGGCATTTTGCCCTTCTGTCTCTCTCTCTCTCTCTCTCTCTATATATATATATATATATATTTGAGCATTTGGCTCATATTTTGGCAAGTAGGAAACAAGTAAGCAATTTTGCTCAACTTCATACAGAGGAGAAAAACAAGTAGAAAAATAAGGAAATAAAAAAAATATAGAGTGCTTAATATATTTTGAGAGTCTATTAGGGAGGTATTTAGTTTCCTAGAATAGGCACACATAGTCAGAAAGTACGTTTTGGTGTCCAAGTAAGGTTTACTTAAGTGTTAGATCAAGTTTATTAATTATAAGTGATAGAATTATAATAGTAATATATTAATATAGGTAGTACGGAATTAGATTTGAAAGTGACAAGATTTTGGATTTGGAACTTTAAAGATAACAAATTATAGATTTTATTATTAACTAATGGTTAGGAAATAATTAGCTAATTATGATAATACTTGTACAAATTTACTAATGTCATGATTAATGAATAATTTATAATAACCACTAGGTATTCAAAAGTAAGATAGTGTACAGTGACATGCATTTCTATTTCAACATTTTCTTATATATATAATTTGTTGGGTTATTACTTTATAATTCAAATCTTTCATATATATGAATAGTAAGTATCAACATATATTAAATAATTAGCGTGATGATGTGGGAGAAATTTATTTTTTCTTGTGCTACAGTCAAAATTGTTGAATGGATAATTTTAAACTTGTATATTTTTACATGACTTGTACATTTGAAAAAAAAATTAGAAATGATGTTCCATATTCTTAATAGTTATCATTGGTGACTCTATTTTCAACTTCAATGCTCTTATTGGATTGCTTTACTTAAATACATAATATATATTCTGTAACCT
>JAOTQJ010000096.1:3554839-3618293 GCA_025642045.1 Solanum sejunctum
ACATACTTGGTACGTATTTCGTACTGATCCCCTCCTTTCGGGGGCTGCGTTCATGCCCGCAGGTACAGACGAACAGGTTAGAGGGTCATCTTCTTAGGACTTTCGCCCACCGTTAAAGTGCTCCCTTACATCAGGAGCAGATCATTTGGTATAGACTTGTATATGCATTTTTGTATTTTGCATTTATATATATATATATTAGAGGCTATGACGGGCTCCTGTCCTGTCTTGTGGTCCATTTTTTGTACATAGAGGTCTGTGGATACATGTGGGTGTGGGAAACTATGTTGGTATGGTCTCGTTTGTATGATGTGTTTGTTGGGCGGTTCTGCTGCCGCGGTGACCTTGTCGGCCCGCCTTTGTATATATATATACGTTCATATGGCAATGTCTGGTACTGTTGGGTTCGCTGTTTGCAGGTGGAGTTGGTTAGAAAAATAGAGGAAACTTTGTCAAAATTTCGTAAAATTCCTTAGCTGTCATGAATGGAAATTCGGTATAGTGTATGTCTGGGTGCCCTATAGACACCAATCACGGACCCTGGGTTGGGTCGTGACACTACCGTTGAAGTATAGGTTTAGTAAGTTACATGCATTGCATCCCGCATACTTAGTACATTCAAACATACTAACACATATTCTTGCCTATATGATTTCACCATGTAGGGACTGAGAATCCTGATCATCCACCGTTTGACGCTTAGTTTGGATTCTAAGTTTACTTGTAGTGGTGAGTCCTATCTTCCAAGGACGATCCACAATCTATCTACCTATGATACTTTCAGTTCTTTGTGTATTTGAGGGTGTGCCTGGGAAATGTCTTGGCCACCCATCTATATAGAGGCATTATTGGACACCTTATAAACCTCTTTAAGTTATATGTTGTATGCTCTGGTTAAGTCTATGTTACAGATTGGTTATCATTGACAATTGTTATGTGAGTTGGTTATATGATTTATATCTTGTTATATATTGTGATAGAAAGATCCTTAGCCTCAAAATTCCTCATAAAAGGAGTCCTATTTCGCCGTCCCATAGAGCTATGTATTTACTTGTATATGCTTCTCAACCGATGATGTGAATTTTGGTATCTTGAGGCTTGTTTGGGGACTCTCAGCTTCCCATTCACCATGTCACATCTAGGCCCTAGGTCTGAGTTTTGACACCATGATATTTGGATGTCTTTACATTGTCGTTACGTAAATGCTAGTCAAGCAAAATATATTGACCTAAAAAAATAACATATCACCCTGGGGTATGGTCAGTAGTACTGATCGTGTGGCTTGTCACTGCCTGTGGGGTCAATCGTATTGCCTTCTAAGTTGGGAAAAGTTTCAAGGTTGGTGCCACGGCCCCTTGTACGGACCATGGAAGGCTTCACTGGCCATGAGGCCAGCCATAGTGCACCCTTTCCATCAAAAATCCTTCAAGTATTGGTTTACAGGTATCCACATGAACCGTGTGACTCCATATGACCCGTAATACACTCCGTATAAGTGAACATTGCCAAATTTTTCTAAGCGTTGAGTCAAGTTCCAACTTTTAAAATTTTTGTTAAGTATAGGGGTACGGCCAGGGGATATGGACCGTAATAATCCCATAGCCCATATAACCCCCCGTGATGGGGTTAAGCATAATTTTTCATTCCGTCTAACTAATTGCATTTTTGTAAATTTGATTATTTCTGTTGGTCTTTTGGGAATTCCGATGCTATTCTATGGTCATCTAAAGACCTAAAACCTATTTAAAACATTTAAAATTACTCTTCATATTTTTAAAATCCTCTCAAAAGCTTTCCACAAAAGAACTCTTGGAGATTTCAACTTGGGAGCTAAGGAACTTAACTCTTCATCAAAAATTTTTGGGGTTTCATCATCTTAGTGAAGGTATGTGAGTTTTGATCGTTGGTTACTTACAATCAACTAGACTCAAACTATTTTCAAGATATCTACATGAATTTAGCTTACTTTAATTTGGCGTTTTGAATATTTTGATTCCTTAAATTTGAATAATCAAGAAGTTATGTTTATCTATGGATTTTAAGATGATTTAATCTTGAAATATTGAATTTCATCAGTTTTATGAATCTATGATTATGCATGGTCCATTTAAGACTTTGATCTAAGCATGGTGATTTATATCATGATTTAGATGTAGATTTAATTATGTTTCCATTTGAATTTCACATTATATTATTGATTTTAGATTGAATCTCAATTACTCATGCTATTTTCTCATCATTCATGGCATTTGCATTCATGACATTGGATTATTTTGGAAATTATGTTATGGGTTAAACCCAGTTATGTTTTATGATATGATTTTAATATGATATTGGTTGAGGTAAGAATGTGATCACATATATGTCTATTGATTATGGCTCTTTGAGCATTTTTGGTGCTTGAACCATTTTATATCTATGGGGGCATCATCTGCATTTCATGCATCATGAATTTCATGGCATCTTGTTGTACTATATTCCATGTTATTTATATATCTTTTCATATTATGTGACTTTATCATCTAACGTTGAAGTGCAGGTTTGGTAAGTTATATGCATTGCATCCCACATACTTAGTACATTCAAACGTACTAACATATATTCTTGCCTATATGATTTCACCATGTAGGGACTGAGAACCCTGATCATCCACCGTTCGATGCTTAGTTTGTATTCCAAGTTTACTTGTAGTGGTGAGTCATATCTTCCAAGGATGATCCACAATCTATCTACCTATGGTACTTTCATTTCTTTGTGTATTTGAGGGTGAACCTGAGAAATGTCTTGGACACCCATCTATATAGAGGCATTATTGGACACCTTATAAACCTCTTTACGTTATATGTTGTATGCTCTGGTTAAGTCTATGTTACAGATTGGTTATCTTTGACAGTTGTTATGTGAGTTGGTTATATGATTTATATCTTGTAATATATTGTGAAAGAAAGATCCTAAGTCTCAAATTGCCTTATAAAAGGAGTCCTATTTCCCCATCCCAAAGAGCTATGTATTTACTTGTATATGCTTCTCAACCGATGATGTGAATTTTGGTATCTTGAGGCTTGTTTGGGGACTCTCGGGTTCCTATTCACCATGTCACATCTAGGCCCTAGGTCCGAGTTTTGACACCATGATATTTGGATGTCTTTACATTGTCGTTACGTGAATGCTAGTCAAGAAAAATCAAATGACCTAAAAAAATAACATATCACCTTGGGTAAAGCCGACTCTATATCTATTGATTAATATCTGAGGAATGCTAAATAAATAGCTCATTCCTTAGAGCTATTTTTTCTCCTATTTCAAATCAAGACTTTACTTATCTGTGTTACTTGGCCTAGTGAGGGACTATGACATATTAGTTGGCATTATCATTCATTTTTTTGGACAATTGATGCTTAAGGATCTTCGTTATAAGTTGTTAATACATGAACAACGTTTTCAATGTTTTAAGGGTCTTGATCCACCTTCTCTTTCACAAGCTTTGGTTGCTCAAAATAGATATTCAAATTCTTCAAATACAACTCCTTAATATTAACGAGGTCACGACAGAGGTCGCACCAATTCTACTAAAGGTCAAAGCCATGGTGGTCGAGGTCATGGCTCATTTGAAAAGTTTCAACAATATCAAGGATTTCTGCCAAATAACTTTCCATGCAATGGCTCTACTAGATAACTCACATTAGGTATTGATTGTGATCCTCATGTCTCTTATGGCTCACTGTCTACCAGTAGAAATTCTCTATCATTTGGAGTTTTAGGTTTTCATTCCTCGACTCTTATTTGTGAAATCTATTATTCTATTAGCCACCAGCATTACAAAATGCTCAAATCATTTTAATTATACTTTTGTTGCTAATTATCTTCATAAGTCTTTTGTGACTATGTCAGTTGGTGAAATAAATTATGCTATTTGGTACCTTGATTAGCTATCTCTGCTCATATAACCCCATTTGTAGGTAACCTTTTTACATACATCCTCTTATAATAGTTGTAGTTGTATTTTAGTTGGCCATGAAACTTTGCTTGATATTAATAAAATTGGATATTGTCGGATATATACATCATCTCATCTTTTATATTTTCTCTCCACCTTTCATGTACCTAATCTTAGTTGTAATCAAGATTATGTGCTGATTATAAATATTTCATAAATTTTGACTCTTCTTCTATCTCCATTAAGGACAAAATCACAGGTCAACCTCTCTTTTAAACTCCTAGTAAAGGCGATATTTACATGTCCTCTTCATCTACACATTCCTTTCCTCATGCATCTATTGCTTTGCATCAATTAGTAGATGACACTGTTGACTATGCCGTTATGGTGCTCGTGTCCTAATTAGTCTTAGAAAGAATAATTAATTAGTTTGCTCAATTAGTTTAGCAATAGTTGTATCTCTTGTCGTCTTGAAAAATCTCAAGGTTTATCTTTTAATTTGGTTGATCACTACAGTTTTTCACCTTTAGAAATTATTCACTCTAGTGTCTGGCAATTATCTGTATTATCTAATTTAGAATTTCAATATTATATCATATTTGCAGGAGATTTTTCTTGTTTTACATTGCTCTATTTTATGAAAAATAAGTTTGAGGTCTTCACACACTTTTGTGCTTATCAAAAATTGGTTGAAAATTCAGACTCTATATCTAAAGGCTTAAAGATGAATTCTCTCATCAAGTTATAATAATATAATAAAATAGAGATAAGTCTAACTATTTAGTTAAGTCTAACCTGTTTAAACACCAAATGATTGTTAAAGAATTCTAAACATCATATTTTATCTTTGTAAGTGTATTGATAGATGTAGACAGAAATTTCATGGGGTTTTACCCTCTAGGTAATAAAATTCCTCCCCTCCGTTATTCACAAGGTTAAAATGGCTTGGGAGAGTTTTTAGAGTAATCCTCATCTATTTTATTACTAAAGAAGAGGAGAAAAATTAAAATATTAGTATTTCTAAGTTTCTGCCTTACGAACCTTGCTATAGCGATGTTGTTAGCATGAATGATGTCAATCTAATTAAATTTTCAAATTTGGAGATTTTTATCAAGTTACTTCAACTTTAAATTGGCAATATATTTTTAAAAGTTTTGGAACTCTACTTGAGGATCCATTTAACTAATGATGAATCAGATCATAACAGATTTAATTCAGCAAGAAGACATTTATCATACCATTAATACTACTCTTCACAAATTATCATGATCCAAGACTTTCAACTAGATGCATTGCGTTACTTAGAGCCAAAAGTGATCTATGATCAACTAACGATATGATAATTCTAAGATAGCATGATAAGATTGAAAAGTACTGTATGTGAACATAAAGTTTGAATAGTCTATCAAAATGCTTAAACATAAATCTTATAAATTATATAAACATAATCTAGTTGTAATTTTGAAAACCTCTACTAATAAGAGTTATAAGGGAAAATCCCTAGCTAACTATAACTATCTAAAAATTGAAGTAAAGGGCAAAAGAAAATCATAAAGGGGCATCATAGGATCATGATGACTTATTTATTTATTTATACTTAGAAAAAATTGCAAAAGGGTGGCTATGCGTGACCCTTTGCTATAAGATGTTAGATTATAACTTGATGAAAAAGTCTTCCTCCAACTAAGCAAAAGAGTAGCTAAAAGTGAGAATAAAGTTGAAAGCATATCTGGTCTCTTCCTCATAACTCTGAACAAAGATCGCTGCCATCTATCAATATTTAACAAGCCTCTAACTTTCGTTGAAAGTTTAGCAAAAGTACTGTAAAGACGGTTGTTTCCTGATTGTGACTTATAGTAGCCAATTGATCAACAACTTTATTAGCTTCTCTAAAGCAATGTTGGATGATGATATTGTAGTTAGTAACTAATCTTCTGATTTCGTTAATAGTATCTTCAATCCTCCAAAGAACTGTCTAGATGTCATTTACAGAGTTATATATTACCAAAGAGTCGGTTTCACAAATGATCATATTGAAGATATTGTTAATGCACCACTTAAAATCAAATAACAATGCTCCTGCCTCTACAGGATTACTTGTACCTCCACCCATTGGGATGGAATATGCCATGATGAGATGTTGATGAGTGATGTGTTGTCGAAACACAACACTTTTCATACCTAAAACTTAGGATTTTGTGTATTTCCAATGCGACCTTTATGGATTTTATGTGTTTGTGTGTTTAGTTTTGTAGGAAGGCAGGTTGGCTACAATTTGGGATAAAATTACAAAAGTTTTCTAGTTTTGGCTGATTTACAAGACCTTCTAAGAGTCGTAGAGCATTCTACGAGTCGTAGAGGTAGTTTTGTGAAAAATTTCAGTGAAGGATAATATTTGAAGAATCGTTATATGAGACCTTTACATAAGTCATAGAGCATTCTACGAGTCGTATAGATAGATTTCGTGAAGATCTCCAGTAAGGGATAATTTGAAGTAGTTGAAGTCTACGACCATACAATACAAGTCATGGATCAAGTTACGAGTCATAAATTGGATTCGTAAAAATAAATTCTGAGATCCTAGAAGTTGATCATGAGCCCCCGACTACAACTCGTAAATCATACTGAGTCATAGAGACCTTTTGTGGAGTCCGCCGACCAATTTTTTTATTTTGTTTAAGACTTAATTATAATTATTATAAATAGTACTTTTAGGTTATTTTTAGCAAGAGAGAATAGAATAGGATGTTATTAGTTAGTGTTTTAGGGTGTTGTACTTAGAGAACTCAATACTTGATGGAGAATACACTTGTACATTAATTTGATATTCAATATTGTGATTCTCAATCAATTATGAATTTGCTTGATTCTAAATTCAATGGGCTAAGTGTTTAATTATGTTTTCTCAGTTCATAATTTCTTCATCTACCCGTAGCATGAATAGATAAATTGCACAACTAGTGTTGTGGGAACCATGAAGATCTAATAAAGTAGACCCAGATAATTTGCAATTCTTGAGATGGATATTTGCATACATTAATCAATTCTCTTCATTATGCATGTTTTCTAATGGTGGCCAACATTAGAACCCCTTCCCCTCCTAGTGTTATTTGCTGGACTAAGGTAGTAATTAATAGGAAAAGAGATTGATTAACAGGATTCGATGATGTGTTCTTGTCTAATCAATCAATTGGGACTAATAGGTAATAGTTAGTATTGTGAACTATGGAGATGGGACTAATAGGTAATAGTTAGTATTGTGCACTAGGGCTTAGTGAACTTAAATTATTGTCCTGCGTTATGCTCTGAACTAGAATTAGGTTATTCGGGTATACTAAGTTAGGAAATCATAGGGAACACAATACCCTAGTTGCTCTCCATTATTGATTGTCTCTTGTGATGGTTAGTTTATTTTCTTGTTGAATATTGTAAACCCTCCTTCGGGGAATTGAGATGGTTAATTCTTTGAATTGCATCTTGGTGAATTTACTTTGAGTATACATATTCCCTTGGGTTCGTCCCTAACCTTGGTTAAATTTTATATCTTGATAGTAACCACTTTATCCTCTTAAAGGAGGTGTAACTTGGGAGATATAAAAGATTTTGGCACCATTACTAGGGAATATGGCTAGACTTAGTTAGATTCATTGAAGTAATTCAAGTGTTAACTTTAGTTCCCTTTTATTTTACTTTTATTTTATTTTTGTTCTTTTTCAGGTTTAGAGTAGTGTATGACCAACACTTGAAATCCAGGCAATCCCTTAACTCCACTAGATATAGAGATCAAAAGAACTTTAAGGAGAATGGCCCAAGAAAATGCCAACAATGCGGCCAATGCAGCTTTGAACCAAAATGATGGGGATGAGAATCCACCTTCTTTGGGGAACATTCCACAGCTTAAAGAGTTCAACGCCAATGTTTACCAATGGAATTAGTGTAGATTGGACCCCACGACTATGGATATGATTGGATCTATTATATTGCCACCATTAATGACATATATAAAGTTCACAATCTTTAGTGGGTTACTTTAGATGCTACAGAACCATGGATTATTTGTGGGCTTACCATCAGAGGATCCATATAGCTACTTGTACAATCTAAAATTTGTTTTTAGGAGTGATAGGGACACAGAATTTGTTTATTAATACTATGGGACTTTATGTTTTCCTATAGTCTATTACGAGTAATGCTGCGTTATATCTACCTAAGCTCCCATAAAGTTCAATTACTAGTTGGGATATTTACAGAAGACCTTCTTGGAGAGATACTTCCCTAGATCAAAGAAGCTCAAGTTGAAGGATCAGATCAATAACTTTAAGTAACTTCCTTGTGATTCGATAAGCACTACTTGGGAGCAGTTTACTAAATATTTGAGGAGCATCCCTAACCACAAGATGTTGATGATGCCTTGGTGGAGATCTTCTTTTGTGCCCTTGATGAGAATAATCAGGCTTGTGTTGACACTATTATGGGGACATATTTCTAGATCAACCATTTGCTAGGATTGTGGAGAGTACGGAACAAGTGGCCAAGACAAATCATGCATGGAGGCAACAAGATAAAGCTTCAATGAAGGGTTCATATGCTGTTAGTGTGGGTTCAAAGCAAGCCAAAATTAATGAAGAGATCATACAATAACTTGCTCAAATTTACACAAGCATTGAGGTGATGATGAAGCAAAATCAAGGAAGAGTAAATGCAGTAGTTCATCAACCTCAATGTGCACCTATATACAAGGAGTCATACTATGAGGAGGACACATGTTTTGTGAATGATCAGATGGGGGGTTTTCAGATCAAAGCCCAAGGATCCAATCAGGACTATTGTCACCAAAGTCATGGAAACCAAGGTTAGAACTATGGAAGAGATGGAGCTTTCAGAGACAACTGTGGTGGTTATTATGATAGGAACAAGGTTCCAGATGCAGAATGGGGTCATAGAGAAGGCTTCAGAAATCGTCCATATGTGCCACCATACAATCGAGATGTAGGTGCAAGCAATTCTAAAATTGAGGAGATGTTTGATCATTTGTTTAAGAAAGTTGAGACACAAGATGAGACTCTAAGTGGCATGAAATTAGATATTTCAAACATTAATCAAAAGATAGAGTCTTATAATATAGCTTGAGCAATAGTTGGTCAAGTGTCAAAAGGGTACATTGCCTAGCAACGCCATGTAGAATCATAAGAATGAGGGGTAGTGTATGGTGGATACTACTAGGGATGACAATAGCACTATTGATCCTCCTATGTCGGTTGATGTAGAAGATGTTTGTGAGGAGATAGTTACAAATAAGGATGTAGATGAAGGAGATGATCGTTCCAATGATAGGGTGAGTGAAGCAATTGAAGAACCACAAAGGTATAAGCCCATCCTAAGTCCTCCTTTTCCTTTCCCTCAAAGACTCAAAAACAGGGAGGAGGAAGGCAAGTTCAAGCACTTTCTCTCCATGCTAAAGCAACTATCTATCAACATCCTACTCATTTAGGCTTTGGAGAAGATATTAGGCTATGAAAATTATGTGAAGGACTTGGTTATCAAAAAGCGCACTGTTAGTCAAGAGCTTCAACATTGCAGTGATGTGACTACTAAATCCTCAATTCCAAAGTGTAAATACCCAGGTACTTTCACTATACCTTGCACTATAGGAGATATGGAGTTGTTAAGGCACTATGTGATTTGGGTGATAGT
The DNA here is from genome assembly GCA_025642045.1 of Solanum sejunctum. Classification (NCBI taxonomy): domain Eukaryota; kingdom Viridiplantae; phylum Streptophyta; class Magnoliopsida; order Solanales; family Solanaceae; genus Solanum; species Solanum sejunctum. The sequence goes on from JAOTQJ010000096.1 coordinate 3,564,471, forward strand.
ATCAATTTGATGCCTCTTGTGATCTAAAGAAGCTTAGATTAGAAGCCCTTACTCCAACTAATATGCAGTTGTTGATGGCGGATATAATGGTAAAGAAACCTGTGGGATACTTTATGATGTATTAGTTAAAGTGAAAAATTTTATATTCCCGGCAAACTTTGTGATCCTTGATTATGAGTTAGATTTTTGAAGTTTCTATTATTTTAGGGAGGCTTTTCCTAGATACTGGTCGCACCTTGGTAGATATGGAGAATGGCTAACACAAGTTCAGATTTGGGAAGGACTAGGTCATGTTCAATGTGTGTCAGAAAAAAAGGAAAGACAATCATGTGAGAGTGGTTTCTGTTACCAAGATTATTAATGATGCTAAGCCAAAAGTACCACTTAAAGTAAGATTGGGTGTTAACACTTTGGAGGTAGTATTGATGAACTTTGACAGTGAAGAAATCCCAGATTATGAGGAGACAATAAGTATTCTAGGGGTGTTTTATGGTGCTTGGCACCAAAGTAAACTAGAGCTAGACTTGCAGAATCGGGAGTCACTACCCATAAAGCCCTCCATAGAAGACCCACTTGTGTTAGAATTAAAAACACTTCCAGCACATTTGATATATGAATTTTTGGGAGCCAACAACACTTTACCGGTCATAATAGCTACAGATTTAAATAATGAGCAAGCAGATGCCCCTGTAACAATGGTCAAGCAATTAAACAAGGCCATCAAATGGACTATTACATTATTGGTGTTTCTACTAGGGTATGTACACACAAAATCTAATTAGTTAAGGATTACAAGATGAACATTGAACTTCAAAGGCACCTAAACCCTTCTATGTAAGAGGTTGTGCGCAAAGAGATCATTAAATAGCTAGATGCAGGAGTGATCTACCCAATCATCGATAGTGAATAGGTGAGCTCTGTGTAGTGTGTTCCAAAGAAAGGGGGTATCACAGTGTACCTAATGCTAACAATGTATTAATCGCAATGAGGTCGGTCACAGGATGGAGGGTGTGCATCGACTGTAGAAAGCTCAATGCCACGACAACAAAAGACCATTTTCCTATGCCATTCATGGATCAAATGTTGCATAAACTAGCAGAAAAGGGTGATAGAAGTTTTTTGATGAGTATTTAGGTATTATCAGATCATCACTGCTCTAGAAGATCAAGAGAAGACCATATTTATTTGCCCCTATAGTACCTTCATATTTAAAAGGATGTTATTCGGGTTGTGTAATGCTCCATCTTCTCAGACATGGTGGAAAATACTATTGAAGTCTTCATGAATAACTTTAGTGTGGTAGGAAACTCATTTGAAGACTATTTGAACACCTACATGATGTTTTGCAGAGATGTGTAGAAAGTCATCTGGTATTAAATTGGGAAAAGTGTCACTTCATGATGAAGGAAGGTATTGTGTTGAGGCACAAAATATTTGGCAAAGGCATTGAGGTTGACATATCTAAAGTAGAGGTGATTGAGAAGCTTCCACCGCCCAGCTTAGTAAAAGGTGTAGGGAGTTTCTTAGGACATGCAAGATTATGTCGGAGGTTCGTAAAAGATTTCTCTAAAATTTCACACCCATGGTGCACATTATTGGAGAAATATGCTAAGTTCATATTTGATGATGCATGTCTAACAGACTTTGAAATGTTAAAGAAGAGGTTGATCTCAGCATCAATCATTGTGGCTCCAGACTGGTCCAAGACCTTTGAAATCATGTGTGATGCAAGTGGGGTTGCTGTCACGTCCCAAAGTCCCGTTAGGGCAAACTAGCACCCGTTACCGATAAGGCTCGGGAGAACCAAGTTGTATCTATGCACTTTCTATACATGTTATAAGGATTTTCTACATTTGACATACTGTTAGGGAAATAAATAGTGATAACAAGCCAAAAGAAAAATGTGTATGGCTAGGCTGTTGGGGCTACGGTGTGTAAAGTACAAACATGAACACACTTTAATTTACATAGTCTACAAAGCCTCTAGATAAAGAAAAACATCTGATAAGAGTAGGGATAGGCCCTACCTCGACTAATTATACAATACAAACATTTAAGCTCTAGACATACACAAAGCCCCAGAGCAATCTGGAGCTTGATAACAGCAGCTGAATGTCCTGTACTCCTACTGGGGAGATCTAATAGCACCTGTACCTACAACATGAAATGCAGGTCCCCCGTAAGGGATATCAGTATGAGATAGTATATTGAATATGTAAGGTAGGATATATCATATGTGAATTAATAGCTTAAATAAGATCATGCACTGGTGCAAGATTAGAGACCACCTTTGGTTACACTTTGGAATCATGTACTTTATGTTTTTTATATTACTTTACCTTTACTGTATAATCTGTGCATAGCTGTAATACAAATGACCAACTGGTCAGTGGTAAACTGTATTGGGATCATCCCTGGCTAGGTTCTTCCTTAATCCTTTGGGCTACCACCCGTGATATGATCATCCCTGGCTAGGTGATTCTTCTACCCCTCGGGCTACCACCCATCAATAAACAATATACTTTACCTTTCAATTACCTTTGACATGGTTCTTTTGGTGGTTACAATATTGGAGCTGTAGGACTGTATATGTAGCATGTGATATGCAGATAATCATATAAGACAATGTGACAATGCAAAAGAGTATGTTACACAAATAATGAAATGCATATGAAATGGAACAACTCGTGAACTTTATTTAGTAACAAGAACCCATGTAACTTGGTATGCAAGCATGTATGCAGATTTGAGGGTGACTATGTATGGGAGCAAATGAACATGTCAAGAGTGGAGATACAGTTAATAGTTGTGTCGGAGTTGGAAAATACCTTTATGTACCAAGGAAGAATCTATGTTTCATACCAAATAATACGGAATAAAATAGCCTTAAATACCTCATTATATGATCTCGTTACTACCTTGAGATAACTTTTCCTTTCTCCAAATACTTATCTACAACATAGTAGGTAATAAAACTAGCATTAGCCGGCAATAGATACATTTTGGGTGCCCAATCACATAAAAAATAACACACAGACAGCAAGCGGGTATTTATAAACCCGAGCATATTCCTTCAGTCTTTCTTCCCCTAAACATACTTTCTAATTCACATTATCATGTACACATCATGTACAATAGTTTTAGTGCCATAACAGTCTTACAACAGCCCACAAAGCACAACACATAACAAATCTACACAACCTAAAAGTGGACACCATAACGTTACCTTCCTTCACTATATTTCGACGTCGACAATTCCCAACCTATTCTAACTCTAACAAAACTGATCCAACAACATTTACATATGCAAAAAAACCTTAAATAGTCTTATAACAACACTCAATAAGTCATGAAGGATGTGAGATAATAGCCTTCCATCCAACAACCCACAAGTTTCAATCAATAATACACTTAAGATAGCACAATAAAATGCGCTTGCTAAAATGAAATCAAAATTAGGGAGGCAACCTTAGGATAATTTCTATAACTCAAACCATGTTAAAAACATCAACTCTTCTTCATAATAAATCCCACAAACGATAGAGAAATAAATAAAATAAAAGGCAAGTATGCAGCAACTTTCTCAATAAATGCTATCTCAAATTTCCAGCACAATATACTAGCATGTACTTCTTGTTTTTCATAAGAAAACCATACTAAACACACGTGTAAACTTACTTACCACTACCTTCAAGGTGTAGGGATTCCCCAAGAACCCTATAAGTTCCTTTTAGTTTCTTTACAAAGTCAAGAAACGTTACGAGAAAACTTGGAGACAATCTGATTTTTTTTATTTTGTTGGTCAGGTTAGCAATGACTTCTGCGAGCTGTTTTGAGCCCTTTATAGAGTGGTCTTTGGCCGAATAACTCTTGAATTTCTGACCACCTTATACCACATATTAATAAGCTAGTTATCCACCAGCTTGGACCTTAAACTTGGGCCTAAACGGGTCTCCAAGTTGATGGGCTTGGGCTGCTTATTTTCTAACTTTCCCTTCACTTAGTTTGGGCCCAAATGGTAAGGTGTGTTTTGATGTCTTTGGGCCCTTTTTAATATCCTTATTAGGCTGAAAATATATTCCATTTAGGATGCTAAAACATAGGTTAAAGTCACACCCTTAACACAAACTTTATTTATAATAGGACTTGGACAAATTTGACGTCGAGCTCCATCTCCATTTAGCTAGCAAATTTAAGCTAAGCAAGTAGGTGACTCACCTGCTAGCTTATTAAGTCCTACAAGCACCTTAATTCTGTCACTTTATTTAAGGTCGTAATCTCCTAAATTTAATACAAAACATGTAGACACTCGATCCTCTTAATCGTTAGACGCACATGTAGCCCATTAACATAAGATTCAAGTACTTTTAAAAATTAGCACTAATTTACCAAATCATGTCATATTTCGTTTGCATATTACCAATATTATAAGGTGTAGGGTGTTACAGTTGCTCTAGGTGTGGTATTAGGGTAGTGCAAGGAGAAGACATTACATCCCATATATAATACTAGTAAAGCCCTAAATATGTCCCAGACGAATTACACCATCACAGAACAGTAGTTACTCGCATTGGTCTTTGCATTTGAGAAACTCAGGTCATATATATTGGGAACCAAAGTAGTGGTGCATACAGACTACTCAACACTTAAATCTTTGATGGATAAAAAGGATGCCAAGCTAAGGTTGATGAGATGGGTGTTTCTATTGCAAGAGTTCAACTTTCATGTCATTGACATAAAAGGGATAGAAAATTCGGTTACAGATCACCTCTCCAGATGGGAAGGTGGGGCAATGATGAAATTTGATAATGGATTGGAGATAAATGATTCCTTCCCCGATGAGAGAGTGTTGGTTACATCGTGTAATCTGATAACTTAGTTTGCAGATTATGAAAATTACTTGGTGAGTGATATCGTGCTACCCTTCTTAAACATACATAAGCATCAAAAATTTATATCTAATGTAAGGAAATTCTTTTGGGATGACCCATACTTATTCCGTGTATGTGCTGATGGGATTATTCATCGTTGTGTTCCTGAGGTATAAATGATGAGCATACCTAAGGCATGCCACTCGTCATTGGTCGGTGGAAATCATAGTAGGATTAAAATGGACCATAAGATTTTATAATGATGATATTATTGCCCCCACCATCCACGAAGATGATCACGACTATGCCAAAGCTTGTGATAGGTGCCAAAAAGAAGGTGGGGTTTCTCACAAGCATGATCTCCCTCTAAATCTTATTTTGGTGATTGACTTGTTTAATATATAGAGGATTAATTTTATATATAGGACCATCAGTTAGCTCACATGGGAACAAATACATCTTAGTTGTTGTGGATTATGTATCAAAGTGGGTGGAGGTTGTGGCTCTACCTAACAATGAGGGTAAAAGTGTCACAACATTTCTGAAAAAGAATATTTTCTCAAGGTTCAACACCCCTCGAGCAATCATTAATGATGAAGAATTCACTTCTGCAATAGGATTTTTAAAACTCTTCTGAAAAAGTACAAGGTGATACATAGAGCGCGACGCCTTATGACCCTCAGACGAGTCAACATGTGGAGGTGTCCAATAGGGAAATCAAATAGATTCTATCCAAAACTATGAATCCAAACTAGACAGATTGGTCATAAAAGTTGAATGATGCATTATGGGCATATAGGACAACATTCAAGACTCCTGTAGGCATGTCTCCTGACCAACTTGTCTTTGTTAAAGCATGTCACTTGCCAGTGAAGCTAGAGCATGAAGCAATATGGGCATTAAAGAAGTTGAATCTAGATTGGAGTGATGCAGCAAACTCTAACCTGAGCCAACTTAATAAGCTTGATGAATTTTGCTTGAAAGCATATGAGAGCTCAGCCTTGTATAAACAAAGAATAAAGATACAACATGACAGCCACATAAAGAATCGCAAATTCGCACTAGGGGACCTGGTGCTACTTTTTAATTCTAGATTGAAGTTGTTCCCAGGAAGCTCAAACTTAGATAGCTAGGACCTTTTTGGGTAGCAAGCATCTTCGATTATGGGGCCATTGAATTGGAGATACAAAATGGAGGAACTTTCAAAGTAAATGGCCAAAGAGTCAAGCCATACCTTGGAAATGTGGAAGAGATAAAGACGATAGAAGAGCAGGATCTTGAGGAAGTTGAGTAGTCAATCTATCTATGTCGTACCACGATAATAAATCAGGCGCTGCTTGACAGGCAAAAAAAGGTGGACTGGCGCTTAGGTGCCAAGGTATGTTTTTGATTCCTAAATTCTATTTTTGCTTGATTTTGTGTACTAAGGATAATGTATATCTTTATCGATAGGGTATAGGTAGTTATGGGCATCAATGAAGTCTGAGAAGCATATGATCCATAACTACCCAAATTTTTGATCTCGAGGTTTTCTTGACTGTGTTCTTTTTCCTTATGAATATTTATTTTTTGTTAAACTGGCATGTTTAGGATAATTAGATATTACTTGTAGCATATAGTACTAATACTTATGGCATATATCATGTTTTTATGTTCAATTTTGAAAAATGGTACCCACCAAAATTTTGATTAGTAGTTGATGGAAATCATGCATGTATAGGTGTTTGGCAATATCTGTTCTGATAACTGAGGATAATTTCATATATGAAACATGATCTGTAAGCCTCTTGTTGATAATGTATGTTGTTCCATGTGAGTGTGAGCTTATTTTGCTAGATTCATGCATTGTGTGCTAATTCAGAACTAGCCCTATTACTCTAAGTTAGATTGTAGATTAAATGGATTAGGAAAGGATCTTAGGCCTTTGTCTTTAATTAGTCCACTTTAGCCTGACATAACCAACCAAATGGTATTTTATCCCTTATTCCAAATGTTTGACCCTTACATGTACAAATTATTTCTAAACACCTAATTAGCCTAGCCTTGTCTAGTAAAAATCTTGATATTGGCCCTAATCTTTTCTTGAGCATCATGAACCTTGACTGAGGCAAAAAGCCTAAGTTGAGAGTGGCTCCCAAAAGTGGCCCTTGTTCGAAAGAGAGATATTGTGTACTTCAATACAGGCTAAAAGCCTAAGTTGAGGGTGAACGATATAAAAGACAAGCACAAAAATAGGGAGGTGAGTTAGGAATGAGGAGAAAAAGAGAGAAAATTATGTATTGGGTGTAAGAAAAATGATAAGATGCCTTTGATTGAGATAAAAAGCAAATGATGTGTAAAAACAAGGCAAAAGTTGAAAAAAGAGAAGAAAGCACCCAGAAAAGCTTGAATAAAGGAAAAAGGAGAATAAAGTGAAAATAGTAGAGTTGCTAGGGCAAAAGTGTAGAAAAATGCAGTTTCAAGGAGGACCTTTAGTCACTATTTTTTCAAAATTACCAACCAAAGCCCTTTGAGCCTACGTTACAAGCACAGAAAGTCCTAAAGTGATCCTAGTCCAGTTAGTTAAAGGTCTGAGTCATTAATATAGGGTAAAGCCTATGGTATTAGTCATTATGCATGAATATCTTTTGTGAGAGTGAGTATTTTTGCACAGTCCCAAGGTTGAACATGAAATCATCATTGAGTGTTAAATATGCGACTTCTTTCTGTGAGGGCACTTGCATTGCATTGTTGGCATTAGGCTTGTTATGTGATTGTGGACTGTTGATAATTCCTTACTTGTCACAGTTATGTTGTCAACTGCACTAATGTGTTTAGGTTTTCTAAATAGCTATTTGATCATGTTTTGAAAAGCTGGTATAGGTATTTGAGTTTGATATGTATATGATATATGCCATTTGAGTTAAGTTCTGTGTGATGTTGTATTATCTATATAGATTGAGTCATCGTTTGAGGACAAGCAACAATTTTAAGTTGAGGGTGTAGGTATGTTGTCGAAACACAACACTTTTGATGCCTAAAACTTAGGCTTTTTATGTTCCCAATGAAATATTTATAGTTTTTGTGTTTGTGTTTAGTTTTTTGCAGAAAAATAGCTTGGCCATGATTTGGGATAGAATTGCAGAAGTCTTCTGATTTTTGGTGATTTACGAGACCCTATACAAGTTGTAGAGGTAGTTTCATGACAAATTCTAGTGAAGGATGATATCTGAAGATTAGCTATACGAGACCTGTATATGAGTCATAGAACATTCTACGAGTCGTATAGATAGGTTTCATGAAGATCACCAGTGAGGGATAATTTTGAAGTACTTGAAGTCTACGAGCATACAATATGAGTCGTGGATCAAGTTACAAATTGTAAAGTGGATTCGTAGTAGTGTTGAGATCCCAGAATCTGATTACGAGACCCCAACTACGACTCGCAAATCACATTATGAGTTGTAGAGACCTTTCGTGGAGTCTACCGATCAGTTTTTCTATTTTATTTAAGACTTTATTGTAATTACTGTAAAATAGTTTTTTTTGGTTATTTTCAGCAAGAGAGGATAGAATAGGACATCAATAGTAAGTGTTTTAGCGTTTTGTGCTTGGAGAACTTAGTACTTGGAGGAGAATACACTTGTGAGTTAATTTGATCTTCAATCTTGTGATTCTCAATCAATTTTGGATTTGCTTTATTCTCAATTCAATTGGGTAAGTATTTAATGATATTTTCTCAATTCATAATTTTTTCATCTACCCATAGCATACGTAGCTAAATCCACAACTAGTGTTGTGGAAATCATGAAAATCTAACAAAGTAGACCCGGATAATTTGCAATTCTAGGAATGAGTATTTGGCATTGAACTCACCTTGTGTTACTTACTAGACCAAGGTAATAATGAATATAAAAAAAGATTGATTAACAGGACTCGATAAAATGTTCTCGTCTAATTAACCGAACTGGGCAAGTGGGAGGTTGATTGGAACTTATAGATAATGTTTAATATTGCACACTATGGAGATGGTCCAAGTTACATAATGAAATTTGCCTCCACCTTTGACCAAAGGGCTTGATGAACTTAAATTATTGTTCTACATGCTATGCTCTAAACTAGAATTAGGTTATACGGGGATACTAAGTTGGGGAATCATGGGAAATACAATATCCTAGTTGCTCTCCATTATTGATTATCTCTTGCGATAGTTAGTTTAATTCTTGCTGAATATTGCAAGCCCCCCACCTTTGGAAATTTAAGTTGGTTAATTCTTTGAATTGCGTATTAGTGAGTTTACTTTGAGTCTACGTATTCCCTTGGGTTCGACCCTAACAGTTAGGTTTTATATTTTGACAACAACCACTTTATTTTTTAAGGAGGTGTAACTTGGGCGACATCAATGAGTGTATAACTTACACTTATTATTAACTCTTTCCTTATGATTTTTTTTGCTAACTTCATAACTTGAGGCTAATTATGCTTTAAATGGTGTAAATTTCAAGTACATATGATGTAAAGAGAGTTTTTCTTAGAAGAATTGAGATCAAAACTAAATTGAAGAAAAAGGTAGCTTAACCGGAAAAGGCACACACCTTGCAACAGTAACACTCCGTGGACGTGGCCTTCAGGCCAATGAATGGGGAGTAGTAGATCGTGAAGAGGCGTGAATGCTCTATTTCCAGGCATATAGGCAGAGCAACAGGAGACAACCATCTGTGATCATAGAATGCTTAAGTGCAAACGTGAAAGTGTTAACTTAAGTTGACCTTCATTTATGCGACTAAAGATCAACGAACACAGATTACTTAGGTGATCTGCGTCAGGGAGTTCAGGAATTCCACCATTTCATTCCTAATTCTAATATGCACATACTCCTAGCTCCTATTCTCAATACCTTTTGTACAGTTAATCACTGAACATTTCCTTTATACAACTTTGAGAGAAGAAAACACACCTTGGTATAGATTTTAGTTTAGGGTAAAGATTTAGAGCAAGTTTTCTATAAATTCTTAGGTGGATTGAAAAGTGTGAGTTTCAATTGTATTTATCTTTCACTCACTCTTTCTCTTCTTATAACTGAATGCATAATTTGTAGATTTAATTGAGTTTAAATGTTAATTTATTTATGGGTCTTGATCGAATCTCTCGTTGTTATACTTAATTGATGATTTACTTGCAAATTAAGTAGTTTTCTCCCTAAATTGCTTTGATCTGAATCTATTGATGTATGAGTTTATGCTTACATTTATGTTTAACTAATGATTTGTGGTCCGAACTTGAATCTGGCTTATATCTTCAATTATTGCCTTAATTAGTGTAGTTGAAGTGGAGGGTTTGCATGATAGTCATAGGTTTATGTGTTGAGATCCTTAAAATGTGCTCCACGGCTAAGGTCTTGGGAGTTTTGCTCATGAGGTGTTCAAGTTAGGCGTGTCTTTGAGTGACTCGTACTAGAGGCCACAACAAGCTCTTGTGAAATACCACATCATCATAATTGAAGTATGGTTAAAATAAACCTACCTACCCATACAGCTAATTTGATGCTAAGTGTGATGGGCTGATTTGGCTTTGATTGATTCTCATATTACCTATCCTTGCTCCCTTGCTTGTGTAAGGACCTAAACTTTGTACGACCTTAATAGATCTTAGAAATTTGGCTCTGGAGAATTTTGGACCAAGGTGATGCTTCATGGAAGTCTTCACGGTCCTTGTGAAGCTATACAGACCATGTGGAGGCTCCTTGAAAGTGGCCCTTGGCACTATATGGGAAGTGTTGGCCTTGATGTGGAAGTTCGAGACTAAGGCATACCACATATGGACCCTATAAGGTCCGTCTGAGGCTTCATAGTCCGTGTGGTGGACCGTATGGTAGCCTTGGCCTTGACAATCCATATTTTTTAGCCAAGGCATTTCATACAGACCCTCTCACGGACTGTATGGTCCTTCATGGTCTGTGAGGCCTTTCGTATAAACGTTAGAGTAAAAATTTTCTAAGTATTGAATTACTGTCTTAGAATTTTGTTATTGAAGAATTTTTCTAAGTGAAGTGTCATAGAGTTGTCATACGGTCTGTATGCCTCCGTATGAGCCTTAAAGTTGTCCGAATGGGTGACTACGTTGAATTTTTCTAAGCTTCTTCAAACTCAAGCAAAGTTCACTTTCAATCCCTCAATCCAAGCTTATTTATGAGGTTTAGGTCATCATGGGCCTCTTTCATCAATCCAAGTTCAAAGGAATTCCATTGGTTAAGCTTTTCACTATAACTAATAGAAGAGTCAATTTTAAATGGTCATATCACTTAGCATAAAAAGTACTCGGTGCTCCATGACCCATCAAATTGAATCCCTTTGAATTAGCTTTCCAATGCATCCAGTTTCACCTCATTTTGAGTTCAGATCAAGAAGTTATGCCCTTTTCTATAAAGCCCATTCGTGTAGAGTTCTCTATAAATTGGCTAAGTATGGTCCCACGGGAGGGGTTCCCAGTTCGTAAGACCTTGTATAGACTGTAAGACCTTCTCATAAAACCCCTGGAAAGAATTTTACTATGCTTCATTAATGGGTTTTTTTGTAATTATGGCTACTCCTAAGTTACTTTTTCACTCTCCATGTTATCCTAAGACCTCCAAATGACCTAAATGCTAATTCTCTCATTCAAATTTATAAACTAAGAATGATATTGAACTCTCCTAAAAGAAACTCTCTCAAGAACTCTTGTGAAGACTAAGCTTGGGAATCAAGGGAAAACTCTTTTCTTCATCAAATTTCTTCTTGAATATTCTCCATTAGCTAAGGTATGTGAGATTGATTCTTAGTCCATTTCAACCAAGAAGACCCAAACTCTTTTCACTTATATTTTATGAATTTTTGCTTTTTAAATATGAGTTTTAAATATTATTGATTATTAAATTCAATTGAAGTATGCCTATTCTTTATTGTTGATTTTAAGTTGATTTAAGCTCTAAATGTTGAATTACATTATTATTATGAAGGTTTGATTATGCATTGTCCATTTAAAGTTTGATTTGAGTATGGATAATCTAAATTGTCATTTGAATATGGATTTTAATTATGGATTTAATTGAATTTTATATTGTATTGGTGATTTAAGATTGAATCTACATTACCTATTGTTATTCACATATAATTCATGGCATTTGCATTTCATGAGCATTAGATTTTATGAAATTATTGGTAGGTTAAGCTCATATGTGTTTTATGAAATGATTTTGATAAGATTATGGTTATGACAAGAATGTGATCACATAAATGTCTATTATTATTGTCTCTTTGAGCATATTGGGTGCTTTTATCATATTGTTAAGCGAATGAGCTATTCCTCTGCATAAGAATCATGATATTGAACTATCTTAGCTGAAGTATGAATAATTATAAAGAGTATTTGGCCTTTAGGCCAAAATGTGCATTGAAATGATTTGAAATGGCTATTGCCTCTTTTGAAAGTGTGTATATGTATAAGTATTCTTGTGGGATATTTTGACTTAGTACCAATGGATTAGGGAAATCAGGGCTATCACAAGGGTCCTAAACCTTTCCTTGAACTATGTGCCAGTATATGAATGGTAGCCATCACTGAAATGACTGGGTCATAGTACATGATTATTAATTGATATGATGTGATTTGATATGATATGATATGATATGATATGATATTGGAAATTGTTCTGAAATGATGAAGTCGTAAGGAAAGTGTCCATCCACCAAAATGATGAGGTCGTAAGGTGTGATCTAGATTACCCTTGACAAGTAATCTTTTCCTACCAATAAGAGGTCTTCATCAAACTAATTCATGTAATAACTCGCATGAGTTTAATTGGTGGATTATAGTCTATCTCCACTATATATGAGCATTATTGCATTTCATGCATCATGGATTTCATGAAATATTGTTATACTACTCTTCTTTGGATATATATCTCTTTCTATATATGTGCCCTTATTATCTAACGTTGAATGCAGGTTTGCTAAGTCATATGCGTTGCATGTCCGCATACTTAGTACATTTAAATGTACTAACATATACTTTTGCCTACAAGATCAAACTATGTAGTAACTGGAGACTACCTTCATCCACCGTTTGATGGCTATATTAGATTTGAGAAAGTGTCATGGTAAGTCCTATCTTTCAAGGACAAGCCACTATCTATCTACCTTATTTTTCTTCCGTTTTGATATTTACTTTGAGTGGGAGCTCAGAACATATTCGCCCCCTCCCCCCCCCCCCATCCTATCTTATGACTAGAGGTATTGTTAGACATCTTGTAGACTTTTGTAGAATATGTATGTTATGTGTTGTAATTGGAGCTTATGATTATGATTATCTATTGGATATGACTATTATGGATTGATTATCAGAATTATGATATGTATGTATATTATGATGTGGAAATGAAAAAGATCCTAAGTCCCATATTGCTCCCATATAGTGAGTCATACTTACCGACCCTTAGTTCTTATGTGTTATTTGAATCCATGTTAATCCCGTATCCCTATGGCATCCCCGTAGCGTGAGTCTTACTTTTTTGTTTCTTAGAACTGTGTGTTTACTATTTATATATATGTTGCCGAATCGATGATATGGATATGGATACTTGAGGCTTGTTTGGGGACTCTCAAATTCCCATTCACCATGTTACTCCTAAAACCTAGGTTCGGGTAGTGACAGCTTGATCAATACTTACCGTACTTTTCACTAGGATTAGTTTTAGATTAGTTCTCCCCCCCACTCCCCCCACTCCATCTAGTTAGAACTTTCTTGGTTCTCGCTCATTGAATCTATTAGTAGCTTTGATCCTCATCAGACTTAATCACCGACACATTATTCCTTGTGGGATTCGACTCCAACTCCAAAGTTGTGTAATATCCTGATGATGATGGCCCCTATGTCCATTAATGGTGCAGGGTTGAGCGACATCAGATGTCCTATACTACTCCTCGTCACTCGTCCTCCATCACAAATTTCATTGATACAAGAACAATCATTATTAAGTTTCACAAAGAGTAAAGGACATTTGATCCAAGTAACCATAATTGAGGAAGTTTCTAGGATTGTTGTTTCATATATTTTGCAAGCATTCTCCTATTTGTTCCCAACAGTGATCTTCCTAAATTGTAGACAAATTAATTGAGAGATGTTGGAAGTGATGAAAGCTTTTGATCTTGCAACAAATCGAGTTTCTGCATCATATTCTGAACTGCATCTAGATCTCCACAATTTCCAAATGATGACAGGGGGCAAGATTCTACGTATTAAATTTGCTATGGAATTTTGACTTGGCTTATTCCAGCATTTGATCAAAAGATCTCTCAGGTTGGTGTTTTTGTAAGTTATGCCCAACTTTCCAACAAAGTATTTCCATAGCTCTTGAGCAAATTCACCTAAATAGAACAAGTGAGAAGTAGATTCAAATTCAAGTATCATATCTACTCTTCATTTTATTTTTTTATTTTATATATTTATAAAAAAAATAATTGAGATAAACATTTATCATTATATCTAAATTAATTAAAATATAGTCTTAAATTTTAAAATAATTTGATAAACAAGTAACTTCTATTAAAGATAAAATTAAAAAAAATAGTTTGTTAGTATCAAAGCAATAAAATTAACTCCTTGCAGTGACTATTACAAATTTTCTGTAATGACCTGGGTGTTGTACGACATCGCTGGACCTTGAGAAAATTATTGCAGACATAATTTAGACCAACTGTCATCCCAAGAAAGGCTACACAAGCCGTATGTCTTGGCACTGGTCGTGTGACCCTCAGTGGCATAACATTTGGTCTTGATTTTTGTGTTTGGAGCTTGTTAGGGGCCAAGTATACACACGGGGCATGTGGCTTAACACTGATCGTGGGACTGGCTGTATGGCCTTGTATGCCGCGTGGGAAAGGTCCTTATGGCTAAGTACCATGCCACGCCCAGTCAAATGGGTCGTGGGGCATGGGATGGCCCGTGAGGCCCGTTCGTGAAGCTTTCAAAATGAATATATTCTAAGTAAGAGATCCCCAACTCATAACTTTTCTAAAAAATTTCCTAATTGTGGGGAGACGGGAGCACCACATGAATCGTGTGGCTTCACACCGCTCAGGAAGGTGTTTGTATGGTGAGCCTCATGTGAAAAATTCTAAGTGTTCATTCAACATCGCAATTTCCAGAAATTCATCTAAGTGTCACTTCACGGGCACTCCACATGAACCATAGAGTGCCACACGAGCCGTATGGCCTCAAGTGAGGTGGCTTCCTGGAAATTTTTCCTTCGATTCATTAATGTCATTTTCTTAAATCCTGCTTTTTCTATTTGTCTTTTGAGGATTCTTATGCCATCCTATGGTCATCTAAAGACCTAAAACCTATATATTTAAAACATTCAAAACTCATTCCTCATAATTTGAACTCTCTCAAAACAACTCCCAAAAGAACTCAACTCTTCTTCAAATTCTTTGGGATTTTCTTCATTTTACTGAAGGTATGTGCTTTTTGATCCTCGATTACTTCCAATTAAGGAGACCCAAACTATTTCCAATTAATTTCATGAGATTCTAGCACACTTTAATTTGGGGTTCTAAATATTTTCATTGCTTAAATTCCAATATTGAATAGGTTATCTTTATCTAAGGATTTTAAGATAATTTAAGCTTTGAAATATTGAACCTCATCATCTTTATGAATTTATGGTCATGCATGTCCTTTTAAAAGACTTGTTTGGGCATGGGTGATTTATACATGATCTTAAATGTGGATATACTTATGAGTTTACTTAAATTTCATATTATATTATTGATTTTTTATTGAATCTCAATTACTGATGCTACTACATCATTATTCATGGCATTAGCATTCATGACATTGGATAATTTTAGAAACTATGTTATGAGTTAAGCCCAATTTTGTTATATAATATGATTATTGATAAGATATTAGTTATGACAAAATGTGATTACATATATGTCTATTGATTATGGATCTTTGAGCATTTTGGGTGCTTGCACCATTTTGTAGATGAATAGCTTATTCCTATGCATGAGTATATTGACTATAAAATTATGTTGTAGCATTTAAGCCTAAGAATGCAATGACATGATTTTGGAAATGAACATTGTCTCTTTAAACCATCTATATATATATACTTTTATGTATTCTTGTTGGATGACGACTTAGCACCGATGGATAGAGATTCTCTCTTTTCCTTAAACTATATGCCTAGCATAGGTTTTCCTTTCCAAAATGGGTGTTGTTCCCGTAAGGAAAGATGCCTTCGAAATGGGTGTTGTTTCCATAAGGAAGGTTACTTCATACGAAATAGGTGTTATTCCCGTAAGGTGAAGTATGGTTTACCCTTGGCAAATAGACCACCTCTTTACTGATGAGGGGATTTTATTGGGATTCCAAGTAATAGCTTGCATGGTCTTACTCATTTCGGTTAAGTTTATATCTCATATATACATATGAGCATCATTATATTTTATGCATCATGACTTTCATAGCATCTTGTTATATTACATTCTTTGTTATATATATCTCTTTCTATATTATGTGCCCTTGTCATCTAACATTGTATGTAGGTTTTGATAAGTTACATGCATTGTCTCCCTCATACTTAGTACATTCAAACATACTAATGCATACTCTTGCCTACATGATTTCACCATGTAGGTACCGAGGCTTTGATCATCCACCATTTGATGCTTAGTCGGATTCCAAGTTTACTTGTAGTAGTGAGTCCTATGTTACAAGGATGAACCACCATCTTTCTACCTATGGCATTTTAGCTTCTTTATATACTTAAGGGTGAGCCCGGGGAATGTCTTGGCCCCTGACCTATCTATATAGAGGCATTGTTGGACACCTTGTAAACTTTCTTACCTTATATGTTATATGCTATGGTTAAAGTCGATATTACGGATTGGCTATTTTGACTACCATTGTGTAAGTTGATTTGTCGCTTATGGTCTAGTTATATGTTGTGATAGAAAGATCCTTAGTCTCGAATTTCCCCGTAGCGTTATTCTTACTTTATCATCTTGTAGAATAATGTGTTTACTTTTGAATATGCTTTTGAACCAATGATGTGAGTTTTGGTATCTTGAGGCTTGTTTAGGGACTCTCGGGTCTTTATTTGTCATGTCACATCTAGGCCCTAGGTCCAGGTCATGACAAAGATGGTATCAGAGCCCTTGATTTGTAAATGATCCTCAGAATCTAACAAACCGTATCAAGTGGAGTCCTATTATGGGCATAAAGTACAACATGCCTATAAGTTGGAGGTTATGACGACGTTCTAGGAATTGTCTCACTTCTTCATGTCTTATGTCGTGCTATGAATAGTTGTTTTAGCTCTTAACGTTGATAATATCCTTGATATGTTTCAGAAAATTCATCGTGGTAGACTTCCCAGACCAGCCCGGGCTAATGAGGGTCAAGCATCTCAAGGGCCTATGGATGAGCCTATCTCTAATCGTAAATTCCGTACAGCTTTTGCCATTCTTGTCCAAGTGGTGACTACTCAGACTAGGCAGGCCAATCTTGCTCGGTATCCCACTCTGGCTGCTGAAGTAAGGGATTAACCTAGATGAATCCCCCAAAATTCTTTGGGTCTAAGGCTGACAAGGATCCTCAGGAGTTCATTGATAAGCTCTCCAAGGTGTTGAATGTCATAGGTGTCAATTCTGAAGAGAGGGTTGAACTAGTTACATATCAGTTTTAGGATGTAGTATAGGTATGGTATACTCAGTGGTCTATGGAGAGGGTTTGTGGTGATGTTGTTAATTGGGAAGAGTTCAAGCTTGCCTTTATGGATCGTTTCTTCCCACTTGAGCATAGGGAAGCAAAGATAACAGAGTATATCAACCTTAGGTAGGGTAATATGAGTGTGAAGGATTATGCCCTCAAGTTCACTAAGCTCTCTAAGTATGCTCTAAATACTTGTGGTTGACCCCCGTGAGAGAATGTACAAGTTTATTTCTGATATCTTTGACTTGCTTATACAAGAATGTCGTACGACCATGATTAATTGGGATATGGACATCTCTAATCTTATGGTTTATGCCGAACAAATCAAAAAGGGTAAACTCAAGGGGAGGTATGATCCTAAGAGGGCACGTTTTGATAGTGGATTCTCTAGTTCTCAGGCTGGTGGTTTTAATCGCTTCCAATAAGGCCAAGGTTCAAGCGCTAGGGTAGCTAATACTAAGGTGCCTCCTAATAGGGCACCGGTTGGTGGTAGTCAGGGATATCCTTTGTGTGGCAAGTGTGGGAAGCCCCACACAAGTGCTTGTTGGAGAGACCTGGGTGCTTGCTTCGGGTGCGGATATAAGAGTCATAAGGATGCAGATTGTCCCAAGAACATTCAGAGGGGTCAAGGTCAGGCGGCTTAGGGTCGGTAAGGCCGACAAAGAGCTCCATAAGGTGATTCCTAAGGAATAATATGTTTTATGCACTTCATACACGTTAGGAGGTTGAGGAGTCTCTGGATGTTGTGACTGGTATGTTAAAGGTCTTTGATTTAGATGCTTATGATTTGCTTGATCCAGGTGCAAACTTGTCTGTTATGACTCCTCTGTTGGTTATTAAATTTGGTTTGAGTCCAAAACTTTTGAGGGATCCTTATTCAGTTTATTCTTGTGGATGAATCTGTTGTTACTCGTAGGGTCTTTTATAGTTGTCCTGTTTCTTTGTCGTATATGGTATTTTCATGTGATCTTGTGGAACTTGAACATTACAATGTTGATATGATTCTTGGGATGGATTGGTTGCATGAATTATATGCCTCTATAGATTAGAGAACCCAGAAGGTCAAGTTTCAACCTCCCGATGAGCTTGTGATTCTGCTATTAAGGGTTGGTTTATGTCCTACGTCAAAGCTCAAAACATGATCTCCACGGGATATATATATCACATTATGAGGGTTAAGGATATGGAGTTTGAATTGCCTACTCTTAAGTCGATTTCGGTAGTGAATGAGTTTTCGGATGTGTTCCCCAAGACTTGCCCGGTATTCCACCTGAAAGGGAAGTAGAGTTTGGGATAGATCTTCTACCAAACACTCAACCTATCTTTATTCCTCCCTATCGTCTGGCATCGGCTGAGTTGAAGGATTTGCTAGAAATGGGTTTCATTATACTAAGTATATCTCTATAGGGTGCTCCAGTGTTATTTGTAATAAAGAAAGATGGGTCTCTTCGAATGTGTATAAATTATAGGCAATTAAATAAGGTGACCATTAAAAATAAGTATTTGTTGCCTAGAATCAATGACTTGTTTGACCAACTACAAAGGGATAATAACTTTTTGAAGATTGATCTCCAATCTAGGTATCATCAGTTAAAGGTTAGAAAGTGTGATATCCCCAAGATGGCCTTTCAGATAAGGTATAGGTACTTCGAGTTTGTGGTGATGTCGTTTGGCCTAACTAATGCTCCAGCCATGTTTATGAATCTTATGAATTAGATGTTTAAGCCATTCCTTGATACTTTTATGGGTTTTTCATTAATGATATTCTCATCTATTCTCGGGATGAGCGAGAGTATATGGATCATTTGAGATTGGTTTTGCAAACCTTGAGAGGAAGAAGTTATACGCCAAATTTAGCAAATGTGAGTTTTGGTTGGATGACGTTACTTTCTTAGGTATTGTGGAGTCCGGTGATGGCATAAAGGTGGATCCAAAAAAGATAGAGGCGGTAAAGAATTGACCTAGACCATTGACTCCATTCGAAGCTTCCTTGGGTTAACGGGTTATTATAAATGGTTTGTGGAGGGGTTCTCGTTCATTGCATATTCATTGACTAAGTTGACTCAAAAGAAGCCTAAAATTTGTGCGGTCAGACGAGTGTGAGAAGAGTTTCCAAACTTTAAAGGATTGACTTACATCGACTCTGGTTTTCACTTTACCAAAAGGTTCGGATGGGTTTGTAGTATATTGTGATACCTCTCGAATTGGGTTGGGTTGTGTACTTAGGCAATATGGGAAAGTGATAACGTATGCATTAAGGCAATTGAAGGTGCATGAGCGTGACTACCCAACTCATGACCTTGAGTTAGCGGCAGTGCTGTTTGCTTTGAAAATTTAGAGACAATATTTGTACGGGGTACATATTGATGTTTTCACCAATCATATGAGCTTGCAATATGTGTTCACTCAAAGGGACCTTAACTTGAGACAAAGAAGATAGTTGGAACTACTAAAGGATTATGACATGAGTGTTCTATATCACCCCGGCAAGGCAAATATGGCAGCTGATTCTCTTAGTAGGCTCTCTATGGGAAGTGTGGCTCATATTGAGAATGAAATGACTCAAACAATTGCCCAAAAATGTGCCTCGAAAGTGTCCAGAATCGTAATTTCTATATATCTCAAAATTTGTGCCAGATACCAACAATTTAACTTCATATTCTTGTTCAGGGGTCAAATTGAGTGGGAAATAGGTCTAACCTCAATTTAAGAGTAACCGTAGCTAAATTTGAAAATCGCAAAAATGTGATTTCCAGTGTGCAGTCGCACACCTAGCTCAATGCACCAAGGGCGCGTCACAGTGTTATTTTTGGGCAGTTTTTCAAGTCCAATCCAAGGCTTTTGAGTCTTTGGCCTAAGTATTCCCAAACGTGAAAATACATATACTTAGCTATATTTAAACCTTATATCATTCTAAATATTCTCCAATACTCATTCAAACATTTAGCTAATATTTCATCTCATAAATTCAAGTTCGAAAACTTATCCGGATCTCAAGTTCTCATTCAAGCTCCAAGTCTCCATCTCCAAGCTTCATCAAGCTATTCTCCAAAACTAAGGTATGTGGGTTTCTTTCATAGGTTCCTTTCACCTATGATACCCAAGCTCTCTTTTACTCAAAATTGCATGATTTGAAGTTGATTTACTCATGGGTCTTGCCTATTATGAATTTTACTGCACACTATGTTGGGATTTTATGAAATTATGGTTGTTTTAGTATGTTTTGAGCTATGAATCTAAGATCTATTGTGAGAGTTGATGAAGGGCTATGATGTATATGGCTTGAGAGTATTACTAAGTATCTATTGATGGTTTTACATTGAATTTTTTAGCATGATTTCACTCTTGAATTGCATGATTTTACACTAGCACTACGCATACTGCCAAGTGTTTGATAAAATATCCGGATTATAATATCTTGAGGAATTAAAGGTCCAATGCATGTTTTATGGGTTGAATAACTTTATGATGATGAAAGGAATTTATGTATATGATGATGATGAAAGGAATGTATGTATATGATATTAGCTCTATAGTTTTGGGGATGACCAAGCCTCACTTGGGAGGTTGTAGGCCTAGGTAACCTTGTTGAGGGATGTGTACCTCGATCGCCTCGCTTGGGAGGTGGCAGGCCCATGCAAATTTGTAGGAACAGAGCCTCACTTGATCATCATCATCCACGTGGCTAGTACAATATCTCTCAAGCTTGTTGGTGAGTCCTCTATTTCAGGGATGATGCTTAGGATCTCCTGCGATGTTCAAAGACTATCCTTTTTTTGTATATATGTTAACTACAAGGTTGAGCCCGGTAGCTTGCCTTGGTGTTCGCTAAGTATCTAAGTTTTAGAGGTGTCATTGGATATATTTGTATTATGTTTTGAGCTTTGACTCTCTCTTGACTCTTGTTTGGTACGATATGAAAATTGCCCTTAGCCCCTTTTGTCCCTATTTACTATCTCTTATTGTGTTCTATTGCTTTTGCGACCAAGGATGTGTAATGATATGTTAAGAGGCTTGCTTGGGGTCCTTTCGGGTTTCTCATACATCGTGTCACGTCTAGGCCCTAGGCTTGGGTTGTGACAAACTTTATATTAGAGCACTAGGTTGTTAGATCCTCAGAGTCCA
The DNA here is from genome assembly GCA_025642045.1 of Solanum sejunctum. Lineage (NCBI taxonomy): Eukaryota > Viridiplantae > Streptophyta > Magnoliopsida > Solanales > Solanaceae > Solanum > Solanum sejunctum. The sequence continues at coordinate 3,586,202 of JAOTQJ010000096.1, forward strand.
ATACACCATATCGATTAAAATATTATTCATGGTTGTGTTGTGTACCACAGCTATGAGTAAGTGGCTATGAGACGTTTTAGGAAATATTTCCCTTCTTTATATACTAAGTCGTGTTTAGAGTTAAAGTATGGTTTCCACCCTAATGATTGTTTTTTACTATGCTAGACCATACCTAACACAAGAGGGAAAAGAGCCCACATACCCGAGGAGCTACTGGATCAAGGAGAGCTTTGGGATGCTCTCATTTTGCTTGCACAATTTGTGGCTAACCAAGCCAACCAAGGGGCCCAAGCCCCTCATGCTTCTACATAGGCTTCTCGGGTGAGAGACTTCATGAGAATGAATCCCCCAGAGTTCTATGGGTCAAAGGTAGATGAGGACCCTCAAGAGTTTATTGATGACGTCTATAAGGTATTGGCTATTATAGGTGTTAGATCAGAGGAGAAGGTGGAGTTGGCGGTTTACCAACTCAACCTGGTGGCATAAATATGGTGTAACCAATGGAAGGAGGAGAAGGGAGTTAATAATGTGGTGCTTTGGGAGGAGTTCAAGGCGGCTTTCCTTAACCTGTTCTTCTCTCTTGAGTTAGGGAAGCTAAATTGGTGGAGTTCATGAACTTGAAATAAGGATCTTTGAGTGTAAGAGAGTATGCCCTCAAGTTTACTCACTCTCTTAATATGCTCCCCACTTGATAGCTGACCTAAGGTAGAGGATGAACATATTTGTAATGGGTGTTTCCATCTTGGTGAGTAAGGAATACCGGCCCTTCATGTTGATTAGTGACATGGACTTATCCCCGTAGATGATTTATGCCGAACAAATGAAAGAGGAGAAGTTGAGGAAGAGGAGGAGTCATGAGTCCAAGAGGGCTCGGTTTTGATGGTAATTCAAAAAGTGTGTCCGGTTCTATCAATGCCAAGGGTCTTCTCATGCATATAATAAGAGAGTCTCCAATGACTTTCCAAGGGCCCGAGGTGTTAGGGGTGTGGTTCCTAATGGTGGGTGTCCAAAATATGGTAGAGGTCGTAGTGGCTCATGCTTGCGGGATACTAATGCTTGTTATGGTTGTGGGGAATTTGGGCATAAGGTGCTGGATTGCCCTCAAAATCGCAACAAGGGTACGGAGGTTCATCCACAAGGTACTAATGTGGTTCCTTTGGGGAGAGATGGACGACAATATAGTTTCCCAAGGCATAATCAGTTTTATGCTTTGCATGGGAGGCAAGGAGTTAATGAGGTGCCCGATGTCATTATCAGTATATTGAAAGTCTTTGATTTTGATGTGTATGCATTGATTGATCCGGGTGTCACTCTTTCTTTTTTTACCCTCTTTGTTGCCAAAAAGTTTTATGTTGAGCCCGAATTGTTGTGTGAGTCATTTGTGGTATCTACTCCTAATGGTGCATCTATTGTTGCTAGAAAAGTCTATAGAAATTATCTCATGTACATCTTGTACACAATATTTCCTTGTGATCTTATTGAGTTAGATATGGTTAATTTTGATGTCATTCTTGGGATAGATTGGTTATATGCATACTATGCCTCTATTAATTGTAGAACCCATAGGGTCAAATTCCAATTCCCAGATGAACTCATTCTTGATGGGAGAGTTATGATGTGGTGGTCAAGGGAAGATCCATCTCTTGCATTAAAGATTGTAATTTCATCTCTAAGGGGTGTCTTTATCATCTTGTGAGGGTTAGGCATGTGGAGTCTATAGTCTCTTCTATAGTCTGTTATGGTGGTAAATGAGTTTCTTGATGTCTTTCCAAATGACCTTCCCCATGTTCCTCCCAAAATGGAAATAGACTTTGGTATAGACCTCCTCCTTGATACTCAACCTATTTTTATTCCCTCTTACTGTATGGCCCCGGCGTAGTTAAATAAGTTAAAAGAGAAACTGAGGGACTAGTTGGAGAAGGGTTTTATTAGGTCTAGCCAATCCTCTTAGGATGCACCGGTGTTATTTGTGAAGAAGAAAGATGGGTCTCTTAGAATGTGTATTGACTACAGTTAACTCAATAGGGTTACCATCAAGAATAGGTATCCTCTTCCAAGAATTGATGATTTGTTTGACCAATTGCAAGGGGCTAACCACTTCTCTAAGATTGATCTTGGGTACGGATATCATCAAGTTAAGGGGAGGGAGTATGGCATTCCCAAGACGGCCTCTCAGACTAGGTATGGACACTACGAATTTGTGGTTATCTTTTTTAGGTTGACTAATACATCAGCCATCTTCATAGATCTAATAAATAGGGTCTTCAAACCCTACCTTGATTCATTTGTTTTGGTATTCATTAATGATACTTTGGTCTATTCTCATGGTGAAAAGGAGCATAGGGCTCATTTGAGGGATGTGTTGCAAAGATTAAGGGAGGAGAAGTTGTACACTAAATATGAAAAGTGTGAGTTGTAGTTAAAGGAGGTTGCCTACCCAGGACATATGGTGTCGGGGGATGGTATTAAGGTGGATCCTAAGAAGACAAATGTGATTAGAAATTAGCCTAGACCATTGACCCCATCAGATATTAGGAGCTTCTTAGGCTTAGTGGGTTACTATCGGAGGTTTATGAACGGGTCCTCTTCTATTGCCTCTCCTATGAAAAAATTGACTCAAAAGAAGGCTAAGTTTATGTGGAGCGATGAGTATGAAAGGAGTTTTCAAACATTGAAAGGTAAGCTTGTGTTCGCTCCTATATTATCACTATCAGAAGGGCTAGAGGGATTTGTTGTGTATTGTGATGCTTCCTGGGTTGGTTTGGGTTTTATGTTGATGCAAAATGATATGGCCATAGCCTACGCTTCTAGATAACTCAAAGTGCATGAAAAGAATTATCCTACCTATGATCTTGAGTTAGCCTCCATTGTATTTACATTAAAGATTTGGCGTAGCTATTTATATGGGGTGCATGTTAATGTGTTCACCGATCATAAAAGCCTACAATATGTCTTCACTCAAAATGATTTTAACTTGAGACAAAGAAGGTAGCTAGAAATTCTTAAGGACTATGATATAAGTGTGCATTATCATCCTGGTAAAGATAATGTGGTGGCGGATGCCTTGAGTAGGGTGTCTATGGGTAGCCTAGCTCATGATGATGGTGGTGATAAAGAGGTGCCTAGGGAGGTGCATCAGTTGGCTAGATTGGAGGTTAGTTTGGAAGAGGTTAGGAATGATGGTGTTGTTGTTGATGGTTCTAAGTCTTCCTTGGTTGATGAGGTGATAGCAAAGCAAGCTTTTGATCCCTCCTTGTTAGAATTGAAGGCCTTGGTGAAAGAGGGAAAGGTGGAGGTTTTCTCCCAATAGGGAGATGGTGCCCTTAGGTACGAAGGTAGGTTGTATGTACGTTATATTGATGGTTTAAGGGAGAAAATCCTTGATGAGACCCATAATTCTTCTTATTCTATCCACCTTGATTCCACCAAAATGTATAAAGATTTGAGGGATGTGTATTGGTTGGGAGGCATGAAGAGAGACATTGCCAAATTTATTTTCGATTGTCATAGTTTTCAACAAGTCAAAGCCGGACATGAAATGTCAGGTATCCTAACCTAAGACGTAGAGATTCCTACATGGAAGTGAGAGCTGATTAATATGGATTTTGTGATTGGGTTTTCCAAGACTAGAAAGGACTTTGATTCCATTTGGGTTGTGGTTGATAGGATGACGAAATTGGCTTATTTTCTACCGGTTAAGACCATATATAAGGTTGCATGGGGGTCCTGTGTCCATCATATCAAATTATGTTGTTCAATTTACTTTGCACTTTTGGAGGTCCTTTCAAAGGGGTCTTGGTACAAGAGTTAAGCTCAGTATGGCCTTTCACCCTCAAATGGATTGCCAAGCCGAAAGAACTATCCAAACACTTGAGAATATACTTAGGGCTTGTGTGTTGGAGCTCAAGGGTAGTTTTGATGATCATCTTCCATTGATTGAGTTGCTTATAATAATAGTTATCATTCTAGCATCGGAATAGCTCCTTTTGAGGCTCTATATAATAGGCGTTGTAGATCATCGGTTGGGTGATTTAAGGTTGGAGAGGTGGCTTTGTTAGGACCATATCTAGTTATGGAGGTTTTTGAGAAGGTTAAAATGATTAGACAATGGTTGAAGACGGCCCAAAGTCACTAAAACTCCTATGCTGACATGAGGAGAAGAGATCTTGAATTCTATTGGTGATTGGGTCTACCTGAAGGTACCACCCATGAACGGTGTGGTCCATTTTGGCAAGAAGGACAAGTTAATACATAGATATGTTGGTCCTTATAGGGTAATGAGAAAGATTGTTAAGCTGTCCTACAAGTTGGATTTGCCTAGTGAAATGGAATTGGTTCATCCGGTCTTTCATGTGTCTATGTTGACGAAGTGGGTGGGTAATCCTAATGCTATTGTGCCTCTTAATGTTATGGGGGTAGTTGAAGATAATTTTACCTATAAAGAGGTTCTGGTTTAGATTTTGGATAGACAAGTGAAGAGGTTGAGGAATGAGGATGTGGCTTCCGTTAAGGTCCTTTGGAAGAATCAACAAGTTGAAAGTGCTACTTGGGAGGCTGAATCGGACATAAAAAAGTGATATACTTACCTATTCCACTCCACTCAAGCCTAGGTATTTATTTAAGTCTTCTATATGATCTCAAGTCATAAGTTCATCCCTCATGTCATTACATACACTCATGTTTAAATTGACAAGTTCATGATGATTTTACACTTATGATGAGATTTTTAAAATGATGTTTAAGTGCATTATTGCATATCTATGCGGGCTAAAATTTTCAAGTTTGTGCATATCATATACATTTCTTTGATATTTAGAGATGAATGTTCCCAAGGAGGAGATATTGAAATGACCCCGAAAAGTGCCTAAAAATATGCCTCGGAAGTGCCTAGAATCATAATTTTCCATATATCTCAAAATTCGTGCGTGATAACAAAAATCCAACTTCATATTCTTGTTTAGGGAGTCAAATTGAGTAAGAAATAGGTCTGACCCCAATTTAAGAGCAATTGTAGCAAAATTTAAAAATCGCAAAATTGTGATCTCTAGTGTACATTCGCGCCCTTGGCGCGATGCACCAAAGGCACGCCATAGTGTTATTTTTGGACAATTTTTCATGTTTGGTCCAAGGCTTATAAGTCTTGGCCCTAAGTATTCCCAAACGTGAAAAGACTTAGCTATATTTAACCCTCATATCATTTTAAATATTCTCCGATACTCATTCAAACATTTAGCCAATATTTCATCTCATAAATTCAAGTCCAAAAACTTATCTGGATCTCAAGTTCTCATTCAAGCTCCAAGTCTCCATCTCCAAGCTTCATCAAGCTATTCTCCAAAACTAAGGTATGTGGGTTTCTTTCATAGGTTCCTTTCACATATGATACCCAAGCTCTCTTTTACCCAAAATTGCATGATTTGAAGTTGATTTACTCGTGGGTCTTGCCTATTATGAATTTTACTGCACACTATGTTGGGATTTCATGAAATTATAGTTGTTTTATCATGTTTGAGCTATGAATCTAAGATCTATCGTGAGAGTTGATGAAGGGATTTGATGTATATGGCTTGAGGGTGTTACCAAGTAGCTATTGATGGTTTTACATTGAATTTTCTAGTATGATTTCACTCTTGAATTGCATGGTTTTACACTAGCACTACATACCGTGTTTAATAAAATATCTGGATTATGATTTTTTGAGGAACTGAAGGTCCAATGCATATCTTATGAGTTGAATGACTTTATGATGATCAAACAATATATGTATATAATGACAATAAAAGGAATGTATGTATATTATATTATCTCTATAGTGTTGGGATGACTAAGCCTCACTCGGGAGGTTGTAGGCTCGAGTAAGCTTGTTGAGGAGTTTGTACCTTGATCACCTTACTTAGGATATAGCAAGCCTGTGCAACCTTGTCAAAGGGTTTGTACCTTGATAACCTTGTTGGGAGTTCGTACCTCATCAACCTTATTAGGGGGTTTGTACCTCATCAATCTCATGAAGGGGTTTGTACCTCATGTGCCTCTCCAAAGAGGTGGTATGCCTTAGATTGCACAAATAATGGTCACTCCTTACACATGTATTATATTCTACCTATAAGCATGACTTTACTTCAAGCATCATTCATATATGTCATATTGTTATAAGCTTATTCATTGCCTATGCTATGCATTTTGTTTATGGTGTTTACCACTTGTGCATTGCATCCTACATACTTATTATATTCCAACATACTAACGCATACTCCATACCTATATGATGTCACCATGTAGGAATTGGATCCCCACTTGATCATCCTCCTCGATGTGGCTAGTACGACATCTCTCAAGCTTATTGGTGAATCCTTCATTCCGGAGATGATGCTTATGATCTCCTACTATGTTCTAAGACTATCCTTCTTTTGTATATATGTTGACTATAAGGGTGAGCTAGTAGCTTGTCTTGGCCCCCACAAAGTATCAAAGTTTTAGAGGTGTGATTGTACATATTTGTATTATGTTTCGAGCTATGACTCTCTCTTGACTATTGTTGATTATGATATGAAAGTTGTTGTTAGCCCCTTTTGTCCCTATTTACTATCTCTTATTGTGTTCTATTGCTTCCGCGATAAAGGATGTGTAATGATATATTAAGAGGATTGCTTGGGGTCCCTTCGGGTTCCCCATGCACTGCGTCATGTCTAGGCCCTAGGTTTGGGTTGTGATAGAGGAGGAGAATAAGGAGTTGGCTAGGGATGTTCACCGTTTGGCTAGATTTAGGGTTAGGTTGGCCGATTTTGATGATGGTGGTATACATGTTCAAAATGAGGCTGAATCGACAGTGGTGGTTGATGTGAAAGCTAAGCATGATCTAGAGCCATCCTTGATTGAGGTTTTCTCCCAAGAGGGAGATGGTGTACTTCAGTATCAAGATCGGCTATGTGTTATGAATGTGGATGATCTTAAGAAGATGATCATGAGCGAAGCCTATAATTCGCATTATTCTATTCACCCGGGGTCTACTAAGATGTATCAAAATTTGAAGGAGGTGTATTGGTGGAATGGTATGAAGAGGGACATAGCCAAGTTTGTACCCGAATGCCCAAATTGTCAACAAGTGAAGGTGGAACATCAAAGGCTTGGTGGGTTAGCTCAAGACATCGAGATTCCTACTTGGAAGTGGGAAGATATAAATATGGACTTTATGGTTGGGTTACCTCAGATTCAGAAGCAATTTGACTTCATTTGACTTATCGTCAATCGATGACTAAGTCGACTTATTTCTTACTTGTTAAAACTACTCTTGTTGCTGAAGATTTTGCAAAATTGTACATTCAGGAGTTGGTAAGGTTGCATGGTGTGCCTAGGTCTATCATATCTTATCGAGGTACCTAATTTACTTCACACTTTTAGAGGTCATTTCAGAAAGGACTTGGTACTTAGGTCAAATTGAGCACCGCATTTCATCCTCAAACTGATGGGCAAGCCGAGAGGACAATTCAAACCTTGGAGGATATGTTGAGGGCTTCAGTGTTGGCGTTCAAGGGAAATTGGTATAACCATCTTCCACTCATCAAGTTTGCTTATAATAATAATTTCTACGCTAGCATTGGCATGGCACGTTTAAGGCATTATATGGTAGGAGGTGTAGATCTCCGGTAGGGTGATTTGAGTTGGGGGAGGAGGCCTTAGTTAGCCTAGACTTAGTAATGGAGGCTATGGAGAAAGTGAGGTTGATTAAGGAGAGGTTGAAGATGGCCTAAAGTCACCAAAAGTCTTATTCGGAAGTTAGGAAGAGAGATCTTGAATTTCAAGCTAGGGATTGGGTGTTTGTGAAAGTCTTACCTATGAAGGGAGTGGTGTGTTTGGCAAGAAAGGCAAGCTAATTCCCTAGTATGTGGGCCCCTATAAAGTTATTGAGTGGATTAGGAATGTGGCGTAGGGTGGAGTTACCCCTAGATTTAAGTTCTATTCACCTAGTCTTCCATATGTCTATGTTGAGAAAGATGGTTGGTGATCCTAGCACTATTGTACCTTTAGAGGATATTGAGATGGAAGAGAACTTGTCCTACGAGGAGGTTCTAGTGGAGATTTTGAATAGGCAAGGGAAACAACTTCGTAACAAGTATGTGGCTTCGGTAAAGGTGCTTTGGAGGAATCAACATATGGAGGGTGCTACATTGGAGGAAGAGATATACATGATGAAGCGATATCCTCATCATTTCCAATCTACTCAAGCCTAAGGTATTAGGTTTTTCCTTTTCTAATTGGTCCCAATCCTTTTATTGTTGAGTCTCATGGCATGACATGCTTACATGTGCATTAAAATAGTTTTTATGATGTTTTGAATGATTTTATTACGTTTCGGCATGAGTTTTAATGACTTTATGAAATTCAAATGGTGAACTATCCATGATAACTTGAGTTTGGAAGTTTCATGTTCTAACCTAAGCCTTTCAAGCCTTGTTATTGCACATTCAGGGATAAATATTTCTAAGGGAGAGATAATATAATGACCATGGTGTTGTACGATGTTGTTGGACCTTGAGAAAATCATTGCGGACAAAATTTAGACCAACTGTCATCCCAAGGAGGGCTACACGAGTTGTGTGCCTTTGCACTGGCCGTGTGATCCTCAGCGGCACAACACTTAGCCTTGATATTTGTGTTTGGAGCTTGTTGGGGGCCAAGTATAGAGCCACAACCAGTCACTCGGGTCGTGTGGCTTGCCACTAATGTGGGACTGGACATATGGCCTTGAATGCCATATGGAAAAGGCCCTTGTGGCTAAGTACCATGCCAAGCCCAGTCACATAGGTCATGGGGCATAGGACAGCTCGTGAGGCCCTTTCGTGAAGCTTTCAAAATGAAAATATTCTAAGAATGGGATCCTCATCTCGTAACTTTTCTCAAAAATTTGCTAAGTATGGGGAGATGGGAGCACCACACTAACTGTGTGGCTTTACATTGCTCGTGAAAGTGTCCGTATGGTGAGCCTCATGCGAAAAATTCTAAGTGTTGATTAAAGATCGTAATTTTCAGAAATTCGTCTAGCTGTCACTTCATGATCACTCCACACGAACGTTGGAGTGCCACATGGGTCCTATGGCCTCAAGTGAGATAGCTTCCGGGAAATTTTTTTGTTGATTCATTAATGGCATTTTCATAAATTAGTTATTTCTATTGTTCTTTTGGGGATTCCTATTGAATCTCATTATTTTTATTAATTTATGGTTATGCATGTCCCTTTAAAAAGCTTGTTTGGGCATGGGTGAGTTATACATGATCTAAAATGTGGATTTACTTATGAGTTTACTTCAATTTCGTATTATATTATTGATTTTTGATTGAATCTCAACTACTCATATTGCTCCCTTATCATTCATGGCATTTGCATTCATGACATTGGATTAGTTTGGAAATTATGTTACGAGTTAAGCCCAATTTTTATTTTATGATATGATTTTTGATAAGATATTAGTTATGACAAGATGTGATCACATATATGTCTATTGGTTATGGCTCTTTAAGAATTTTGGGTGCTTGCACCATTTTGTAGACGAATGGGCTATTCCTATGCATGAGTATATTGACTATGAAATTATGTTTTGGCCTTTAAGTTTAAGAATGCAATGACATGGTTTTGGAAATAAACATTGTCTCTTTAAAGCATATATATACGTTTATGTATTCTTGTGGGATGACAACTTAGCAATGATGGATGGGGGGTTCTCTCTCTTTCCTTGAACTATGTGTCTAGCATAGGTTTTCCTTTCCGAAATGGGTGTTGTTCCTGTAAGAAAAGATGCCTCCGAAATGGATAGTGTTTTCGTAAGTAGAAGCATAATATGATATGATTTGCTATATATGAAAATCCTATCCGAAATAGGTGTTGTTCCTGTAAGGAATGTTACTTCATCCGAAATGGGTGTTGTTCCCATCAGGTGAAGTATGGTTTACCCTTGGCAAGTAGACCACCTCTTTACCAATAAGGGATTTCATCGAGATTCCAAGTAATATCTTTCTTGGTCTTACTCATGTCGGTTAAGGTCAAATCCCTACTATACATATGAGTATCATTGCATTTCATGCATCATGACTTTCATAGCATCTTATTATATTACATTCTTTGCTATATATATCCACCTTTTAATGCTTAGCTCGGGTTCTAAGTTTACTTGTAGTGGTGAGTCCTATCTTCTAAGGACGAACCACCATGTTTCTACCTATGACATTTTTGCTTCTTTCTATACTTGAGGATGAGCCCGGGAAATATCTTGGACCCCGACCTTTCTATGTAGAGGCATTATTGGACACCTTGTAAACTTTCTTACCTTATATGTTATATGCTATGGTTAAAGTCGATGTTATGGATTAGCTATTTTAACTATCATTGTGTGAGTTGGTTATATGGCTTGTGATTTGGCTACATGTTGTGATAGAAAGATCCTTAGTCTCGAATTGGCCCATAGAGTGAATCCTACTTTTCCGTCCTGTAGAACTATGTGTTTGCTTTTGAATATATTTTTGAACTGATGATGCGAGTTTTGGTATCTTGAGGCTTGTGTGGAGAACTCTCGGGTCCTCATTCGTCGTGTTACATCTAGGCCCTAGGTCCGGTTGTGACATTTTCGCTCATTACACATACTTTAATAGTACAACAATATATTCAGTCAGTGTAATTTCATTAAATAGACTCGAAAAAGAATAAAGTGTATGAAAACTTTACCTCTACTTTGGACATAGAATATCAATGTCAATATGATTGCTTTGCTTAAAATAATTCTTTTATAACAAAAAAAACTCGCCACTTGGTAAAACTAGGACTAAACTTGTCAAACTATAAAAGAGAAAAAGACAAAGATATAAAAAAAATAATCAAAGTAAAAGAAAAAAATAAAATGAGTTAATTAAAATTAATGGGTAAGGCACGACTGCACTTGCACGTTATCAAGACTTGAGTTGTCTTCTCATTTTTGACAACATGATGGTCCAGGGGTAAGGCGCACCTTTTTTGAAGTAAACTATGATTTTCTTATTAATGAAAAGCATTTACAAAATAGAATTGGGACTAACCCCAATTCAAAAAAATAACACAAAACATAACTAGGTCCAAACCCGGACCCAGTCTAAATAACATGTAGTCCATATATAAATAACTATCCGCCGTATGGTTTACTAATCCTACCCTTTCTATTTCTTCCCTAGAAACCCTAGATCTCCAACTATGTTTTCTCCTTGTGTTAACCCCACATTTCTTATCAAGATTTTATGGATCTGCAATGTCAAAGGACCCTGCATCTTCTCCATCCCCTTCTCTATCAGCTATCAAAAGTGAGTAGACATTTTCATGGTGATAGTCTGAAATATGGGCTCTGTAACTTATCGCTATTGAAGATTCTCCTTACTTCTCTATCTAAGCTTATGAAGTTTGTGAATGATGCATCTCTTCTATCTAATGCTCTGTTTGTCAAGTATTTTGTTAATTGATTCTCCTCCCTCAATATATGTTCAAAAGTGTGATTTATGTTCTACATACATTCTTGTATCTCCTCTATCAACTCTGCAATATGTCATGGTATTCTCCATTGTGCTGTTAACACCTTCAAAAGCACCAAAGAATCAGTCTGGATAATAACCTAATTATAGTTACTCTGTTTGTAATGCTTGCATGTTGTTAATATTACTTTGGTTTCTATACGTATGTTAGTTGTATCCTCAATTTTTTACATTCTGCATAGATTATATATCTCCTGTGATCCCTTAGGCAAAATTCATATGAGCTGACCCCTAAGTTACCCCTAGATATCCCATCTGTGTTATACTTGATTCAGTTGTCCGAGAGGAACTCCCGTTCTACCCTAACTACGTTTAGTCTAAGCTTGTATTCCTCCAGCTTCTTCAACATTTCTAGCCAATTCCTTGTTCCCTGGAATGAAGGTCTCCTGATCTGCATCAATCTTTGCATATTTCTCAAGATACTAGTTATATTACTAATTATCATTGATTCTAAAGTGGATTTTCCTTCATGTTTTCTCCTGTTTCTTCTTTTCCACAATTCTCATATAATAAAGCCTAGGATGGCTCTACAATATCATCTGATATCCTTCCGAACTGTCGTTCCCAACTACCACATTATAACCTCCCTTAATGGCAATCCTTGCATGTTGAAACCTATAAAAGAACAAAAGTAGGATCAGGTCGTGTTAGCAATGGGTAATCTTAGGAAAATATATGCCAATGCTTCTTGAGCACCCTCTTCACAACACCAACATCTAGAGGGCCCTTCAATTCCCTTATCTCCTTAAAGTGTCATCCACATGAATCTTTTGCTTTCATAGTTTAAATAATAAGAATGTCATCTTAAATAGTAGGTTCTTAGTCCATATCTATTAAAAGATTTTGTTCTTACCCTCCTAGTGTCTAATATATTTTCATCCACTCTTGATTGAAAATAATCCATTAGCCTCCAGTGCCTAGCAAAGTTTATCTTCTCTTCCTCCTATTTTAGGAGGTTTAATGTTGTCCACGATATGTTAAACTATTTCTTGAGGAAATAATTCTTGCAACAATTGGATATTTTATTCTCTATGATATGTCAGCTCCAATACTATTGATTGATGTTCCATATAGGTGTTCTCTTCAATGCATATAGTGTACAGATTACCCAATACAATTCAAACTCCTACGTCGTTACCATTTTTATTCTTTAAAAAATAGTTATCCTTTTGAAATTTCTCGACAATTTGTTATCTTTTTGATTTCGTACTTCACAATTTATTATTTTGACAAGACACCTTTGATTCTTTCCTCTTTTGTTTAATTATTTTTAGGAAATAGTTAATGAATGGCAATGGGCTTTTCAAATCAGTTATTTTTTCCTTCTTTGAAAAGATAAAAATAACTTTTTGTCTTGTCATCATGGGTCGATCTATCAATATTTTTGATTCAAACAATATAAAATAAAAATAAGATTGTCTATCTAAAAAGTTTTTTAAAAGATATAATAATTCCGAAGTAATCACTTTATTTAATACAATTGTATATCGTTTACATTGTGATGGAAATAGAGAAAAGTATAGAAAAAGGAAGATTTCTTATAAGTATCAGAAAATGGAGGGTTTTTTTTTCAGGAGATTTGATTTGATTGCTAACTCTTTGTAAACATGTTTTAGTTTTATATTCTATTTATAGGAGATTTTTAATTCTTCACATAAGTTATCTTCATTTTTTTTATATAGCTAAGGAGATCTCATTTGTTCAATTAATTAGTTATTTAAAATTTTTAACTTATTGATAAGGATCTGATTAATCATTTTATAAAACAATTATGCATAAATTTTGTAAAAAAAACATTTTTCCTATATTTAAATGATGGTCAATTTTAAAAACTTTACAAATATAAGCATTTTCACTTTGATTCTCGGTCGGTAATATTATTAACTATTAGGATGAAAGTAAGTGTTTGCAACAAATTTTAAAAGTGATAGAAAGATAAATTGCAATCACAAATAAAATATTAAAAAAACAAAAATTTTATTGATAACAATGTAAATACAAATCTATTACTCCCTTGATTCTTCTCTCATAAGATTTCTCCATGATTCGAGGGTCGTTAGTGGCGTATTTCTCGAATGTAGGATGATATATTTTGATCTCTCTATGGTATATTTGAGATGTCTTTTCAAGCAAATTTAATACCATTTATATAGGCATGAATTAGGATTTAGGATTGAGTAGCATCCAAAAATTTATTACCATTTATATAGGCATGAATTAGGGTTTAAGGTTGAGTAGCATTCAAGAAACCCTGACTGAAATAGGACTCGTCTTGTAAAGTCCTACAAAATTTTGATGTCTACATATGCCCCTACTTCAAGGCTTGTCGAATTGTAGACTTGATGAAACTCAAAGACAGGACTTGAAGTACTCGTTTTTCCACCATTGCTGTCTTCAGATTTGCAACTCTTGATTTATGAGAGAAGGGATGAAGGGTAGATTTAGTCCCACTGGATGTGCCAATTTGTTTACAACAAATTTTGAAAGTGATAGAAAGATAAATTGTAATCACAAATAAAATATTGAAGAAATAGAAATCTTATTGATAACAATGTGAGTACAAATCTATTACTCCCTTGATTATTCTCTTATAAGATTTCTCAATTATTTGAGGGGCGTTAGTGGCATATTTCTCGAACGTATGATGATATATTTTGATCTCTCTATGGCATATTTAAGATTCCTTTTCAAGAAAATATAGTACCTTTTATATAGGCATGAATTAGGGTTTAGAGTTGAGTAGCCTCCAATAAACCCTAACTAAAATAGGAATTATCTTGTAGAGTCCTACAAAATTCCGATGTCAACAAGCCTTCAATTACTCGTGGGTTTTATCTTCAGATTCGCAAATTTGATTTATGAGAGAAGAGACGAAGGACAAATTTGGTCCCACTGGGCGTGACAGTTTGTTTACAACAAATTTAAAAGTGATAGAAAGATAAATTGCAATCACAAATAAAATATTCAAGAAACAGAAATATTATTGATGACAATGTGAGTACAAATATGTTACTCCCTTGATTCTTCTCTCATAAGATTTCTCCATGATTCGAGGGTCGTTACTATGAGATTTCTCCATGATTCGAGGGCCGTTAGTGGCGTATTTCTCGAATGTAAGATGATATATTTTGATCTCTTCTCTATGGTATATTTGACATATCTTTTTAAGTGAATTTAATACCCTTTATATAAGCATGAATTAGAGTTTAAGATTGAGTAACCTCCAAGAAACCCTTACTGAAATAGGACTTATCTTGTAGAGTCCTACAAAATTTTGATGTCTACGGTAAGTCCAACAACACATTAATTAATTGTGTGATAATAATAAAATAAAAATGGGGAATCTTTCACTACTAGAAGTTACAAATTGTCATCAGAATAAATTTATACATTTATTGCAATTTTTAAATAAATTATAAAGATCCTTTCTATGATCTGATATTGCAGGGGATACAATGGTCCTGACTGACCAAGTCTGCTATTCTGTATAGTCAAAAGAGTATCTTAATATTTTCACACGTCCAAAATAATATAATGGTACTTACATTTTTCATGTATAATATTTATTTGATTCGATTTAATTTTATTTTTATATATAATATTGGCATAATTATAGAGCTGTAGCTAAAACTAATGGTTATTGAATAAAAACCTAAACAGCGATTGATTCGATTTAATTATAAACTTCTATTGGCAATTTAGCATGTAAGCTAACTAGACAAAGGAACAGCCACTGTTAAATTACAATAATTTGTATTGTTAATCTTTGTGACGTCAAATATAGCGGGATGGAGACTACTAATAGCGAATGGTCTTGTTTGCATTCATTTATTTTAAATATTTTTAAGTTAAAACAGGTTTTAAATATTTTTTTACAGTGTTTAAGTGTATACATATATATAATCAAAAATCATAAGTTAAAATTTCTAATTTATGACTTTTGGGTTATAAGTTAAAAATTCATTCAAATAGGTTTTAAAAAAATTTTTATAGCGTTTAAGTAAAATATATATTTTTAAAATAAAAAAATAACAAATTATAAGTTAAAATTTTTAATTTATGACTTTTGGCTTATAAGTTAAAAAATCCATTCAAACAAGTTTTAAATATTTTTTTATAGTGTTTAAGTAAAATATATATTTTTTTAAAAAAAAATTAAAAAGCCAAAAATCGTAAGTTAGAATTTCTAATTTATGACTTTTGGCTTATAAGTCAAAAACCCATTCACACAGGTTCCAACTCGAGCATAAAATTTATTTATTTTTTTAATGAAAAATACATATCTGATTAGTTTGCATGCAATTCTAATAATTTCATTATACGTATCTATTGTGTACTTCTCACAAGTACAAATATACTATCAATCAAGGTTTTGATTTCACAAATACAAATATTGAATAACTCTATCAATCAAAACTCGAGAGATAAGAAAATCACTGAGATATTTATCTTTTTGAACTAGACTTTATTAAATATCATACCATATTCTTAAATGAATAGTTAGATATACTCAATAAATTGTATCAAATTCAAAAATCATGCCATATTCTATCCGAAAAATAAGGAATTTTCTTTTAAAACTCCCAATTAAGTAATATACGGTCAAAATTCCCATACGTAGTCAACTAAAAGATCATCACCAGTACACAATATATCCTCTCATACGAGTCAGCATTCATACCATTTTTCTCATTTTTAAATTCTTAAAAGAGGAAAAAAATGTGTCAAAAGAACCATTATTTTAATTTCTTAAAATATGAGTAGTTTATTATATTTAATTTCCATCTTTCATCTTATATATAATCAGGCTTTATATGTTAAGTCAATATACGTTGGCCTGGAACAAGATTTTGTGTCCTTTGATTGGTAAATGACTAGATCCAAAGGCTAAAGTTAATTATTTTTTAAAGCAGGCTGGTCTGGGGGAATAAATAAAATTTTAAAAGGGTGTCATTTTTCAAAGATATAGATTATAATAAAAGGGAATTCGTCTAGTATTTGAAAGAAATTGTCAACCAAGGTACTATGTGATTTTAAATAAAAAATAATACTTATAATATTTTCTTGTAAATTATTTAATTCTAGTACCGTTCCTTTTTTTATAAAAAAAAAATTAAAAAAAAAAACCACAATCATATCACGGATCACCTTTTGAATAATAACATATCGAATATATTTTCAATTGAAAATTTGCATTCGTTATGATAGCTAATAACTAAATTGATAAAAGCACATTTTTCCAGAGTCAAAGAGGGAAAAAATGAAAATAAATTTGCTCTCATGGTATTCAAAATTGAGGAATTTCTCTCTTTCGATTTTTTTTTGTAATATTATTCTTCGTATTAGAGGGCAGTTACTTTAATATCAGATATATATACGTATATTGATACATGTATTGATATATTTTGATATATATATATCAATACATTTGTGAAACTATATACTTATATCTATGCACAGATATATTAGATATTTAATATCAGATACACTTATGATTTGAATTTAGCACTTGAAATTGTTTTTGATATACAAATAGATAAAATTGTGAAACTCAGATATATTGTGAAACATTGATAAAAAGGGACAAGATACACAATAATTAAAACTATCGATGTTCCGAGCAATTTGCACATATACTAGTGTGCTTTATGAAAGTTTCAATTTTTATGGACTAAAATGATATGAGCTGATAAATAGATAGGTCAATAATTAATTCAAAAAAAATAAATTAGGGAAAATTATATTTTCATGGCTAATTTTACGAGCTGTGATTACCATATATAATTCATAACCAACTAACTGATGACTTATTGACTCACATATAATGTAAATCTGTTCTCACTTTGATTTATCAAAAATCACGTTACGAAGAGAGTCAAAGAAATGTGCATATACGTTAAGTTATGAGTAAATAATTATATTGAGCAGTACTTATCTAGCCCAAGTATATGTTAACAATGAAAAGGTAATAGTTATATAACATTAAAATAGCCTGAAAATAGTAGTCTACATCTATAAACTAGTTTGATAAAAGTCAAATAACCAATTATTAATTTCTTTGTAATTGCATTAGTGAATAGTCAAGTCATCCTTTCCTCCTTTGTGATTTTCTCACACGGCCAATTAGTCAAAGTCACCCACCTTTTTTTTGTCCCCCGCATTAACACTTTAGCAACTATTATAAAAATTGTCAATTTCATTAAGCCATTCTGTATTGTCTATTCCCTTCTTCTTGCCATTTTTAATTTCTCCTATGTCACTTCCATTAATTCCCAACAATTGAACCTTCATCACATAATAATACAACTTTTATTGGCATTTATTGCGCATATATATATATAGTTCATCTTTTTTGGTGTTATTAATTCACTGTTACAATTGTATTACTTTCTTGAGGAACAAGTTTAAGTTGATTTTACTTTTTAAAAGACGAGGACGAAAGAGAAAACTAAAAATGGCTGGTGGTGGAGGTGGAAGATCGTTGGAGCAAACGCCGACGTGGGCGGTTGCCGTTGTTTGTTTTGTGTTGGTTGCAATCTCTATTGTCATTGAACATATTATTCACCTTATTGGAAAGGTAAGATTTTAAGATATATATAAAACTATACTCTTCCACGCAATATTTGTTTCACAAACAAAAATTATAATATGATTAATCCCTTACAACTTTTTTTATTTGTTTGTTATGATTGCAGTGGTTGAAGTCTAAAAATAAAAATGCCTTGTACGAAGCACTTGAAAAGATCAAAGCAGGTTCTTTTGTATTAGCCCATATCTTAGACTTAATAACTTAAAAAATTAAAATTCAAAATTTATGACACTTCAAATTCTGACTCTGGTCGAGGTTATTTTAAGAAAATTTCCTAACAACTTGTATTTTTACTTTTTGGGTTTCAGAGCTTATGCTGCTGGGGTTCATATCATTGCTTCTAACAGTAGGACAAAGTCCAATTTCCAACATATGTGTATCAGAAAAAGTTGGAAATTCATGGCATCCATGTAGTAAGAAAAAAGAAGCAGTTATAATTAAAGATGAAGAAATTGCAGCCAACTCGTCAGAGCAACACCGCCGCAGACTTCTCATGGAGGCTGGCGCTGGTGGCGTTCGACGAATGTTGGCTGGTGGTGGTGGAGATGACAAATGCGCAGCCAAGGCATGACTTTAAAATTTATTTATTAATTTTAGTTACCAATTTTGAACAATTTAGATTTCCTCGAAAGTTCCTTATCAAAGGGGAATCTTGAATAATTAAGCAAACCAAATCATTCGTAAAGATACATAAATGTTTTTTTTTTTTAAATTGTCGCAGGGGAAAGTACCATTTGTGTCTGCTGATGGGATTCATCAATTACACATTTTCATCTTTGTGCTGGCTGTTTTTCACGTTCTCTATTGTATTACAACTTTGGCTTTGGGAAGAGCTAAGGTAATTCTTTTGACTATTTTTTTCGGAGTCATAATGTCTCGAGATGTTAATATTTTTTTTAAAAGTCATTATAATTTTTCTTTCTTACGATAATTAAAAGGTTGTCACTGAACATTTCAGAAGGGAAAAGGTCAAATAACAAGACAAGATCAGATGTCTGTTTAGTCCCACAAGCCTCCAAAAATCTTATTGAGAAAAAAGCAATACTCATTTTGTATTTTTTTTTGGTATTTTCAGATGAGAAGTTGGAAGTCATGGGAAAATGAAACCAAAACAGCTGAATACGAATTTTCTCACGGTAAAGAAAATTCAAATTACATCTTTTTTTTAATGTTCATTTGAATATTTTTATGTCGAATAATCACGTATATACGTATATTTGGAAAAATGAAATATTTATTCTAGAGGAAGTAATTAATTAATCTCACATCTAATATTATCTTGCATACGTGGCAGATCCTGAGAGGTTTCGATTTACCAGAGAAACATCATTTGGAAGAAGACATTTGAGCTTTTGGACCAAAAATCCTATCCTACTTTGGATTGTAAGCACATAATATTCAAAACTTTTCCTTTTCCCATTATTTTTAATGTATATAAACTATTAAAATTTGACTAATATTTTTAAGAAAAACTGAGTTATATCAGCTTAATGGGCTAGAAGATAATTAATTATGAAATGATTACAATAAGTGGAGTGGGTATCATAAAGATATACAACCTGTTACAATAGATAAATTATACTGGTAATGCTAATTAGTGGAATGGATAACATAAAATCAAGAACGATCCTTCACGTATAATATAAGATTGGAATTATATATGTAGCATGTGAATCATATAAATACCAAGTTTAGTTTGGCATATAATGTGTTTCTTTATAACAAAAGTCAATGTGTAGCAATCATGATTCATCATCAGTTATTGAAAATTCTCACGGAGTAAATAAATTTCCTTTGTTCAAACGCTCTATATATATTTGGAAGATGTAAATCATATTTTTTTTTCTGTCTTTTGGATAGCGAATCTTAACCGTCTATTATGATCAAAAAACTTACTCTTATCGTAAACTCATAATGGTATATTTATACTTAAAGAAGTAGGGTCAGAATAAACTAATGAATCAACCGATTAATTAACACCTTTTATAAGTGAACCAAACTCAATAATTAATTATTTCCAACAATACATAATAACATACTGTTCATGTTAATTCTAGAATGGACATATATCATGCTAGAAGGTTGCTTATATTATGCAAAACAGAATATCAATTAATATTGTAATAAAATTGTTTATTATCATAAGCATTCCTTTGTTAGCATGTCTAAAGACTAATCCATTATTTTATTACATTAATCTAAATACTAGTAGTTCTTGATCCATGTAAAAGGGAAAAAGAAAAAAGCTTTAAGAGAAAGGTCAAGAATTAATAATTGAAAAATGCAGACTTTTCCCTTGATCTTTGGAGATTTAATTGTTTTATAGTATGGAATTAAAGAGTGTTACGTTACATAGCCAAATAAAGATCGTTCAACGATGAATAATTGCTACCTTTTCAATTATTTGACTTTTTCAAGAAGTAATTTAGTTTGACTTCAAAATAACAATAGTTATGTATTGTGCAACATTTTTTTCTTTGGTTAAGAAACCTTTGGACGATGTGCACATCGAATTAACTAACTCCACTTATTACACCCTTGAAAATTTATTTTTTTATTTTTTTCATTTTGATTGTCATGATAAATTTTAATATAATTTTTAAAAAAATTAATTAAAAGTATTATTTAATGAATATATTCCTTATAAATAATTAAATTTTTATATATATATATATATATATGTGGCTTTTACTTCTACAATAATTAATACTAATGATAAAGTTAAAAAAAATAATTTTTTCTTAATTTTCTAAATTGACAATTATTTTTATTATATCTAACAATTATAATAGAATAGGGAAATATTTCTTTATTTATTTTTTATTGTGTTTAATTAGCGACTCGATCGTTTGAACAATTTTTGGTCTCTTTTCTGACTACTATTTGAACTACATTAATGTTCCCTCTTTTTTCTAATAATTTTGTTTTATTTATTTATTTTGTGCAGGTTTGTTTCTTCAGGCAATTTGTAAGATCTGTCCCGAAAGTTGATTACTTAACACTTAGGCATGGATTTATCACGGTAATTAACCTAATCTTGATTTTAGTTTCATGCATGAAAAACAAAAACTAAATTCAATATGGATTTAGTAATTATAAGTATAATTATGAAATTCTAACTTGTTTCCAAATTTGTAATTATACTAATTTATTTTATGATCTCAGGCGCATTTAGCACCTCAAAGCCACCAAAAATTCGATTTCAGGAATTACATTAAACGATCACTCGAAGAAGATTTTAAAGTGGTCGTAGGAATCAGGTTATTTAATAATTTTCATTTTTTCAAAAAAAAATTTGTAAACATAAATTAATAATAATCTTTTTATCTTATTTCTTAATGTTTTTTCAGTCCCCCAATATGGTTCCTCGCCGTGCTCTTCTTACTCTTCAATACTCATGGTAAATACAAATTACTTTACTTATAATTTAAATTCTAGCTCTGTTTCTGTAATCTAATCTGTATATACTTTTATTGGTGTCTAATAAAATTGAGATATGTTAATACATAGAAGTTAAACTCATTTTAAAAAAAAAAAAAAAAAAAAAACTTAAACTATTACTTTGATTAACAAGTGACATGACATTTTATATCATTTCCTAGCACTAATGTTTAACTAATTAACTCATGATTTTATTATTAATTTCTGGACAGGCTGGTATTCCTATCTTTGGCTGCCATTCATCCCCTTGATTGTAAGTTTGTTCACATCTTTCAAATTTGCTTTATATGTGGATGTCTCATTATCCTCTTTTTTACATCATAGATCAATTCAAAGTTTATATATTAGATTATTTGTTTCATTTTCTTTGGATCCACAAACGCATCACACAGTACCATTTACGAAAAGGCTTGTCGATGCACTTAATTGAGAGATAACAATCAATTTTTCCTAAATTTCACTTATAATATTACATTAAATATATTTTTGTTATTATTGTTGTCGTAGATAAATAAGTCAATTCATACCTAGGTGGAAATTTGAAGGATGGCAATTTAAAAGGGCTTTGTTTTGCCCGTCGATTGAATTATTAGAGGAGCCAACCAAAATGTACAAAACATATACATATGCATTGATTAAATATATAAAACATGTATATTCTTGTATATTTATATTTACTATTAAAAAAATATGTATTTACTGATTATTATTATTTGGAAAAATTACACAAATCGAACACATTCGGTAAAAGTATTTATCCAAATCAAATTCAACCCAATATACTTATTTTGATTAGACCCATGACCCAAAATATTTTCCTTATCGCACCCACTACTTCATCCTTGATACAATCAAAATATATATATATATATATACACACACTTCGATGTATCAATCCATAACTAGCAGTCCTTTCATAGAAACACTGTTTGTTCCTCCTTGATGTCATCAGAGTTTATTTATTCTAATGATATTAAAGAGTAATTGAGTAGTGTTTTCGTTGAAGCATTGTTTCTTCCTGTTTGATACTATCAGAGTGTGTGTGTATACTTACTTTGATGGTATTACATAGTAATTTAGTAGTGTTTGTCTCTCCCTTCTTCCTTCTTGATACAATCAAAATATGTAGATACTCTGATGGTATCATAGTTAAAAATAAATAATATGAAAATAAAAAAAAATGTATGAATGCAGGTGATATTGTTAGTAGGGACGAAACTACAAGTGATAATTACAAAAATGGGGCTAAGGATTCATGAAAGAGGAGAAGTAGTGAAAGGAGTACCTGTGGTTCAGCCAGGGGATGACCTTTTTTGGTTCAATCGTCCTCGTCTCATTCTTTATCTCATTAACTTTGTCCTCTTTCAGGTAATTATTCAAATTAACTACAAACTTCGTTGCTCATCTGCCACTAAAATATTTGTAGTTAAAAAAAAAATTCTTGATAATTTGTTACTACTGAAAGAGTATTAGTGATCGATTTAGATTTATTGGCTACTGAATTTGATCGTCATTATTCACTAACAATATGACTGTTATATCATATTAATGGATTTTAACTGTTTACTTTTTCTTCTATGAATGCAGAATGCTTTTCAGTTGGCCTTCTTTGCTTGGACTTGGGTAAGCACTCACTTTTGCACCAACTTTTTTCCTATTGCCATTATTAATGCTAAACTGTTTTTATAAAAATATTGTTAAATAAAGACATAATAAATAAATGTGTCCTTTAAACTTGACTTCTGCCGACACTTATGCCCTTCAATTTTGGATGCGCATAAGTGGACATATGTGCTCTATGTGGCATAATACACTGCCGATACTATGTATAATACAAAATTATCATGTAGGATATCATAGAGAACGAATGTGTATTTGTTCACGTTTTAAATAGTTAAAGTGTCTACTCGTGCACCGATAAAGTTGAAGATCATAATTGCCAGTTCAAGCTAAGTTAATGATCATATTTATGTATTATACCTAAAATAAATGACAAAGAACTTTGGCCTTGTTTAAGCATAAAAATGTGTTGGTTAAAAGATATGTTCTTAGTTTTAAAGAACAAAATATTATTCCGAGACTTTCGCTGATCAATTTTTTCTCTTTTGGAAATACCAGTATGAATTTGGGTTGAAATCTTGTTACCACGACCATACTGAGGATATTGTCATCAGAATAACTATGGGGTAAGAATTTTCACTTGTAATACTCTTTATGTTTATTTGATGTTTTACTTTTTCTTATCTGGATATTTTGCTCAAATTATTGAAAAATGTTATTGTACACGTGTCTGATCTTTTAGAAATGTACTACTATAAATGATTCTACAGGTCTCTAGTGATATCTTTGAAGAGTTCGAGAAACATAACAATTCACAATATTAACAAATTATAACATTTGTATTATGAACAGGGTTCTCATTCAGATTCTCTGCAGTTATGTGACTCTTCCTCTTTATGCCCTCGTAACACAGGTAATAAATTGAATATAGTTTCATAGTTTTCACAGAAATCTTGAATGTTAATTATGTGCTACTATTTTTAGTATAAGACTTTACATTTGTTCTATCTTCCATTTATGGTTTTGACTAACATCTCATAAATGATACAATGTTATCCTCTGCTTCGTTACACACCTAAAGAATTTGGATTTAACTTATATACATTCACATATAGATTTATTTTCACTTTTATAAGTGTAATTTAACATATTGTGTATTATTTATGAAATTAAATGCAAATGCTGAAACGTTGTGTATTACAGATGGGTTCAAACATGAAACCAACGATATTCAATGAAAGAGTAGCAACAGCATTGAAGAATTGGCACCACACTGCAAAGAAACATGTGAAGGATCAAAGTAAGCATTCTAATCCAGTGACACCAGTGTCAAGTAGGCCAGGGACACCTTCTCATCACGGCATGTCACCCGTGCATTTATTGCGCGGACACTATAGGAGTGATATGGGCAGCCTACAAAACTCACCTCGCAGATCAAACTACGATGTTGATCACTGGGACAACGAGGAGTCACCTTCACCTTCCCGATTTTATCAGGAGGTTGCTGATGGCTCCTCATCCTACATGCACCAAATTCAACTTGATCAGTTGCACCATGATGCACCGCAAGTTATTGGCCCTAGCTCATCACAAGTGGTTCCTCTACCACAAGAGGAACGGGTCGAGCAACATGAGATCACCATTGCTGGATCAAGGGATTTTTCGTTTGAGAAAAGAACATCCGGTGTATAGATATGATGATTTATTTAGTATAATATTCTAGATTCTTTTTGTTAATTTATACTTGGTTTCTGAGAAATAATGATTGTAAATTCGATCCTGATTGCAGCAATGGATGCACAATGTAATTCTCTGTAATTAAGATCAACCGAGAATATGATTTGAAAATTCTAAAAAAAAATATTTATTTTAATCATTTTCAACTATGGTCTAGATGAGAATCAAATTGGCGGAGTGCCAAAATGTCTTAAGTGTGTCAAAATTAGTTGAATTGCAATGTATTTTCCGATCCTTCTCGTTAATCCCCAACGCCCCCAATCCTTTATCCTAGCAAAACTTATTTGCCCTTAATTACTTTTTTCACCTTGTGTCACACAACTGAGATTTAAATCCATGAAAATATGGTCCAATTTAATTTGGGATGATGGTTTAGTCATCTTTTTAAGTAATAGATTCAGAATTTCAGATTAATTAGGGGGGAAAAAGCTAACCATCATTCATACATTATTGTTGTTGAAAGTAAAATAGGCATGCTTTGGTCACAAAGTTTGAAGTCGAAACTTAAAATAATGAATTTTTAAAATTGTGTTTGGAGATCATTTTACTTGAAAAAATATTTAACTTCTGTAAGTCGACAACGCTTTTCTTCATTTTCTTTCTCTCTATTTTCTCCAAGTTCTTATCTTGATAACTCACATGTGATATAAGTTAGATTTTAATGGTTAAGATTTAATTGGTGGAGAGAGAAAAATGATCAATCAAATGTTAATCATTAAAATCTAACTTATGTCACGTATCAGTTATCAAGATAGAAACTTGATGGTGAATATGGAAAGGAGTTTCCTCCTTTGTAAGTAAAAAAAAAGAAATTAAAAATATTTAAAGATTAAATCAAATTTTATGAAGAAATAAATATTTAAAAATAATACTTAAATTTTGTATTTATACAGATGGTTATTAAGCTTGTTGAGAGAGTGAGGTAAGCGGGCAAGTCATGTGAAGAAGAGTGAGAGCAATTTTTGTCCAACATGAAAACGACGCTAAGCACCTTCTGTGTAGATGATATAAGCCTCGAGACCCGCGCTCAATTGTCATTATCCACAAACCATGACATAATCCACAGTTTTTGTGTTACATTGCCGCTTGTTTTGTTTTTATCGGTTTATTTTTTCTTTATTTTTAATTCTTAATTTATTATTGGCTGGTAGATGAGCGTTGTCCCTCCGCCTATATATACAGCACCATTCTTCCATTACAAAACATATCCATTTTGAAGTAGTTTCTTTACACAAAATTAAAAAGGATGAAGAATTTTCAAGGATGATTGGCCAATTGGGGAGACAGTGTTATGCAGTGTTTTGTTTAGGTGTGCTACTTATTACAGTTGCCATAGCCCATTATGCTTGTGCTGACCAAGAACTAAATGACCACAACCACAACTCAAACAGCAAGAGGCACCTACATGGTCCTCCACTTCTTCAACGCCAAAGCTAATCAATTAACGGTGATTTGATTGCTGTTTTGAAAGTGAATTATTATTTATGTATTAAAAGAAGTATAATTAATTCTATCCCTCGTACCATTTTAATTACAGCTATGTATGGCATTCAGCACATTAATGATGGTGCTTGATTATCAATTTACAATTTCTTGCAAGTATTTTACGTGCTTTATGAATTTTTATGTTATTAATACCTACATAATTTTAATCAACAATTTATCCTAAATTAACATGAGTTACTCAGGCCCAGTCAAATATTTCCAAGTTTTATATACTCTCTCTGGTCTAGTTCTGATTGACTTCCAATTCTCCGATGCCCCTTCAGGTTGTAATATTCTTACCCTTTATGTTTCACTGATGATTTTTTATTTTTGTATAATTAGTTTTACGAAGCTAATTTTGCTCGAAATCACACGAGATTCATTAATTGATTACTTAAATATTTTTAATTATTTAAAGAAAAATAATCTAATACTCCCAACTTACAACTTTTTTTCACGCAAAAATCACTACACTACACTCATGGTCGAAAACTCATTATTTTTTTAAAAAAAATAATAATAAAAAGTCAAAATATGCATATTATTATAAACATATTTTATTTATGGTAAATATCTATTATATGGATTCCTTTAAGGGTTGAGAATCCTATTTGAAGAACAATCTAGTTTCTTACTTAGAGATCAAGTCAATTTTTCCCTATGAGGATTTTCGTCATTGTAATATATACATCAATATTATTCAAGAGTAATAAGAAATTTTTTCTCTTCTCCCCTACTTTATTCTTTGTATTATTTTATTCAGTTTCATAATACGTTATCAACATGATACTCTAACAAAGAGTGAAGGTTAAATTTCAAGGTTAAGGTATTATTTAATTATTTATTTATTTATTTATTTATTTTATCTTTATTAATATGACTAACCATGAGAAATTTGAATTTGTTGTCCTTCATTGTTTGAGCAAGAATCACCTTCATGGGTGTTGGATGCTATGTGTCTTGAAGACACCATTAAAATAAAAATAAATCATTAAAACAAAACTGTGTTAAAGCGATGATATGTTTGTGTCATTATCTTGATGAATTTGAAAATATGAATATCTCACAATTAAAGATATTGGGTTCAAGCCCCATCAATTTATTGCGTAAGACACTTTTATATGGATAAGACATTGGGTTCAAGTCTCAATGCACCATATTAATGATATAATGATGACTAAAGCAAAATAATGTTCTTTTGGTGAAAAGTCATTAAATATGTTTCATTAAAATGCTCCATTTTCTAAAATAAATATGGTTGCAGTGCATAATGTCTGAAAGAAGACAAGTGATGGAATAATGCACGTGAACATCGAATAAGGTACTAAGATATCATAAATTAATATGTTAAGATGATTGTATTTCATTAATGAAGAATGAGAACTTTTGATAATGATTTGAATTATAGAAAATTCAATGCGACATCCATTAAAGAACCTAAAGATTCTTTTAAACGATAAATTTTTTTATATTGCTTTTTATCAAGGCAAGTTGATTGTGCGAAAGTTGAGATTGAGTTTCCTGCGTTTTTGAAACGTATACCTTGGGATATTTGTGGATCTATATATTTGTGGGCCTATTAACCCACCTAGTGGGACTTTTAGATACTTCATGGTCCTAATAGATGCTTCATTTAGATGGTCTCATGTGTGCGTATTGTCATCACGTAATTTGGCATTTGTAAAATTATTGACAAATAATAGATTACGGGCACAATTTCCTAATAATCAAATTAAATTCATCCGCCTTGATAATGCTACAGGGTTTTCATCTGAAGCATTTAATGACTATTGTTTATCCATTAGGATAAGAGTTGAACATCATGTTCCTTATTTTCATACTCAGAATGGCCTTGCTGAGTCATTAATTTAATGCTTGTAATTGATAGTAAGACCATTGCTTATGAAAATTAGATTGCCTTGCTTTTGTATGGGGACATACAATTTTGCATGCTGCAACACTTATTCGTCTCAGACATAATTATCATAAGCATTCTCCATTGCAACTAGTTTTGGGTCAAAAACCTAATATTTTCCATCTAAAATTTTTTAGATGTGTTGCATATGTGCTTGTGGTACCACCACATCGCATAAAAATGGGATCCCAAAGAAGATTAGGAATATATGTTGGGTTTGAACCATCTTCTAATATTCGATATCTTAAAAATTAACTGGATATATGTTCACTACTCGATTTGTAGATTGTCGGTTTGATGAGACACTTTTTTTAAAATTAGAGGGAGAAGATAATGATATCAAAAGAGAAATTTTGTGAAAAAAATCTATCATTGTTTCATCTTAATTCATGTGCTTCTATTTGTGAGTAAGAAGTACAAAAGATTATTCATATGCAATAATTGCAAATCAAATGTCAGATGCATTTACAGATTTAAAAAGGATCACAACTTACCTCTACGAGAAGTAGAGTAGTTGAGAAGAAATAAAATTGAAATTTACTCCCCGAGTAAGAAATCTGAAATTTGTTCATGTAATAGTAAATTAGAAATTTACTATAGCAAAAGGCATATGCATAGTAAACTTTAAGTTTACTCATTAGACATATATAAAGAAATAAAAGATTCTTCAAGATTGCTTGTTCCATGATAAGTTGATTGCATCAACTAATATTGGGATTGAATTTCCTAAATTCTAAAAGTATGAAAAGTGAATATGGGTCTGTTCACCATCATGTGATATGTGAAATAGATGCATCAATAAGATAATCACATGTGCGTTTATTGTCAACTTGAATTTTGACATACGTAAAATTATTTTGTAAGATAATTGAATTAAAAGCACAACTTTCAAAATACGTAATCAAGACGATTCATCTTGATAATACTAATAAAAATTCAAGCTGCTTGGTACCAAATGCCTTAATAAATGGTCAATCATTGCTCATGAGAACAAAGTCTGAAATATGACAAATTAAAGACAAAGATATGCATCAATCCAATACATTATGATCAATTTCTCGTCGAATTGATTTATGATCATGAACCATATAATTTCCATCTAATAATTTTGATATTTGATATAAAATTAATAAATATACCGTGATGCATAAAAAATGAATTTTCTAAGATAGATTGAAATATATGTTAGTTTGTCTAACATAAAGGGGAGGTAACAAGAAACTAAGAGTTGAAATACTCTTATTGAATGTCCCTGAAGAACAAAGTCTATGACATGCATGAAAAATGCAATTGTTCCTAATTCTTGAAAGGAACAAACAATCAAAGTGGTTATAATAAAGAGGCAATGTGCTCATGAAGAGCTTATGACATAACACTTCATGAAACCTCATAAGAGAGGTAGCTATCTAAAAATAATGAAGTGATGGGATCTCAACAAGTTATGTCGCATTGCAAATAAATAAAAAAGATATTTTATCTATGATATCTTTGATATAATATAGCGCAATATTGTAAAAGATTTTGAGGATCCAAATTTTTGATATATCAAAGAATGTTTTAACTATCAAAAGGAATGATGCATTTTGGTAAGCGTAAAGCTTATTTGACTTACAATCTAAGCACTAGAAAGTATCATCCATTTAATATTGAATATTGTCACTGAAAAAAATTGATATGAAAGTATTTGGAGGACTAAAATGCATGAAGCATATACAAGTTCTTGAAAATCTTGTTTATAGTCCTCATATTGATTAAATAAATAAAAAATCTTTTATATTATTATGCAAGTTGATAACTTGAACTGAAACTCTTAAAGAGTTTTCAAAAGGCAATAAATTATTTGCTTAAAGAAGTTGAATTGAGGAACTTGAAAAACTCTTTGATACTAAAAGGAGGATTCATAAAAGGAAATAAAACGAAACATATTTCGCCAAAGCTTTTCTACACACATCAGCTCCAAAAGAATGATGATATAAATGTGTAACAGATTCATTGGAGTGACAATGTGGTTGATTTGTTCACCAAATCTCTATTATTTGTAACTTTCAAGAAGATGGTACATAAGATTGGGATGCAAAGATTCAAGTTCTTGGATTGATGTTCTGATTAGGGGAGTTAATACACAATGTACTCTTTCTTTCTCACAAGGTTTTTATTCCCATTGGATTTTCCTTGTAAAGTTTTTAATGAGGCATCTAAAATGTGTATTATTAGATATGTGTACTTTTTTTTCTTCATTGGATTTTTTTCCCACAGAGTTTTATCTGGTAAGATTTTAACGAGACACATAATCTAACAGATAGACATTCAAGGGGGAGTGTTATAAACATATTTTATTTATGGTGAATATCTATTATGTGAATTCCTTTAAGGGTTGAGAATCCTACTTGAAGACCAATTCAGTTTCCTACTTGGATACCAAGTAAGTTTTTTCCCTATAAAGATGTGGATTTCCTTCATTATAATATACACATTAATATTAATCAAGAGCAATAAGAAATTTTCTCTCTTCTCTGCTACTTTATTCTTTGTATTGTTTTATACAGTTTCATAACACATATGTCCAATTAGTTAAAATGTTAAGGTGTTTTCCCCACCCCAATAAAACGTAAAGGAATAGAAAAGAACTCTTGTACAGTTAAGGGAATCTTAGTAGTTCAGTCGGTTGACTACCTAAACTTCTATGTTGTTGGTGAGGGTTCGATTCCCCACATTGTAATTTCCCCCTCCCCCGCCCCCTCTATTTTGCTTTCCCCTACCCTCATTTTTCTTTTTAAAAAAATGAACACTTGTACACCTATTTCCAAACAACTATTTTAATTCTTTTCTTTTTGTATCTCTATTTTTAACTATCTTTGCACATTTGATATTACAAGAATATACATATACTTTGATGATATCAATAAAGAATAGCCAATGCTTCAGTGAAAACACTACTCAGTCACAGCTCCTTGGATGACATTAGAGTATATATACTCCCACGGCATCAAAGAGGTACAAGTAGTGCTTCGATGAAAAGACCGTTTAATTACGGCTTGATACCATCAGAGTATATATATTCTGATAGTATCAAGGATGAAGAAATAATAGTTTGTTAAAACACTATTTATTCACTCCTTGATACCACTAAAGCATACATAATTTGATGGCATCAAGGATAAAGTTCTTCAATGAAAAAGTTGTTCAATCACTGGTTGATACCATCATAGTATATAGATGTCATTAGATTATATAGATACCACCAGAGCATATATATACTCCAATGGTATGAAGGATGGAAAAGTAGTGATTCAACAATAGGGAAGTAGAGCAAATAGTTTAGGCCCTGGACTCAATTAGGGTAAATATATTAAGTTGGGTCCAATTTAAGTAAATACTTTTCCTAATGGATTCAATTTGTGTGTTTTTTCTCTAGAAGAAAAATAATTT
Source organism: Solanum sejunctum (assembly GCA_025642045.1). Classification (NCBI taxonomy): domain Eukaryota; kingdom Viridiplantae; phylum Streptophyta; class Magnoliopsida; order Solanales; family Solanaceae; genus Solanum; species Solanum sejunctum. The sequence continues at coordinate 3,617,902 of JAOTQJ010000096.1, forward strand.
TTCCAACAATCTTGACTCAATCAACATATCTATAATTTACGGTCATTTGATTTGAAGACAAATTATGATGGAATTAGTTATACATGAAGTTATATAGATATCCGTTATGATAAATTAGTTATCCTAGTTTTATTTCGTAGGGTCTGTTTGGAAAGCCACTTAATAGTTAGAACTGGTGTAATTACTAGGATAGTAATTACCGCCCTAGTAATTATACAACCTAGTAATTACTTTGTCCTGTTTTGTTTTTCACAATGTAATTATAAATACAAGTGTGTTGTTTGATTGTACGAGTGTAATTAGAAGGTTATATTAATTTTTTTGAAAAAAATTAATTATTTAAAATTTATATTAGACTAATAAGAGTATTTATAAAAAAATATTATATTAAA
>JAOTQJ010000096.1:3623773-3638543 GCA_025642045.1 Solanum sejunctum
GACCCTGTGTGATTTTGCGTGAATTTTAAAAAGCTTTGCCCACGTAGAATAAGAAACGTTCTCCATCTCAAGAATAATGGGAACACTGATCTTGATGTTGGTGATGGTGAATGCAGGGTGAAACGAGGATTTGTTATTCGATATTTTTTGGAGGCTAAAATAAACATAGGAAAGAACAGAGAAGAAAGAGAGGAGGAGCGGTGGATAAAGAGCTGTAGCGAAGGGCAAGCGGAAGCGAGAAGACAAACCCTAAGCAACTGATACCAAATATATTTGGTAAGTATTTTTGGAATGTATATTTGGAACAAAATATTTACCTTCTAAATATACATTCCAAAAATACCTACCAAATATATTTAACAAAATCAATAAAATAAATAACTATTATTGAACGGAGGAAATAAGCAGAGTCTTGAAGAACAATTACCGTCAAATAATTATCTTTATGGAATATTCTTTGACTAATATCGATACGAGCAAGTGCTTGATTTATTTACATGCAGAGAAGTCCTTAATAATGGAGTTTTATTGTATATGCAAGTTGTTTTTTAATGATTAAAATTTATTTATTTTTAAGTTTTAATTTCATATTGAGAATTAAAATTTTAGAAGTAAGGTTTTAACTTGCAGAAATAAAAGATTCTTAATTAGTTTGCTACTAGTTATGGTCTGCACAGGCATAGTAACATTAATTTTATACTTATAATTTATTTGAATTGTAATTATAATTAACACTTGATTATAAAATGTAATAATGTGTGACATTATATAATCTTAGAATGTTATTTTCATTAAAATAATACACTATGCTTAAGCACAATACGATATATTATGAAGCTACAGATAACAACCATCCAAACAAAGTAGTCGATCATATCCTGGCTTCCATGGTATGATATATTATGTTGTTGGGAAAACAACGATGAAACACAACGAAAACGCAATAAAATCTTTCCCCCAAATAAACAAAATGAATGACAAAGGCACAATGAACTCCAAATTTTCAGCAGCCACAGATGAATGAAAAACAACAAAAATAAAATAGTGAACACACAATTTATGTGAAAACTCCAAATCGGGGAGAAAACCACGGGACTGCTCAACAACGATCCGAAAAGTTCCACTAATCGCCAAAAACCAAGTGGGTACAACAAGTTCTCCTCTCTAGTAAACACTAGAGGCAAATACAATCATCAAGAAACAATCTTGGCAAGACAACAATTAATAGTTTCACCAAAAATGGAGTAAAAATCTAAAAATTACAGGTTTGAAAAATACAGTCAGAAAATCATCTTCTGGGCATCAAAATGAAAAAATGTTTCTTTGAGTTGAAGAGGAGAGTGTCAGGAACAACATACTAAAATTTGAGTACGAACGGACTCTATTTGACCTTCGATTCAAAAGGAAAACCAGCTGCCTATACAGTAGAGGTTTTCTGCTTTGTTTCTGCTGCTTTCTATTTTGTGAAATGGGCCAAGACAAAAAAAATATCAACATTTGGGCTTAAAATTTAAAGACCCCAAATTAAAATATAGGAGCCTAAAATTAATTGGGCTACAGTTACTAACATATGTTGCATTGTTTGTATCTTTTATTAAACAGTTAAACAAATTCGAGAAACAAGTGATGATTATCTCAAGTCCGCTTATAGAAGAAACACTCTCCGGGGTCCAAATATCAGCACTAGAACATTTGGTTGAAGAGAGATTTCGCAAAACATATGAACCGGAAGTTGGAGATCTGATTGCACTCATTGCATTTGTCCAAGGCATAGATGATTCAAACAGGATAACCATCCCGTTTAAAAAACCAAATAGGGAAAAGGGGAGATACTCGTTTCATTGTTCATCTTTCTAATATTCGAATATGGAAATCTTTGAATTCAGACATGAAAAGTGAAAGCATCAACCTTGTTAGGACTGTTCTAAGAGTTGATCCAACTGTGGTAAGAATAAATTTTTTTTTCCCTATCAAATTTGATCTTTAATTTTCATTGATTATGCAGGATGAAGAGAATTGTGCTCATTGCTCCTTAGGTGAAACAAAAGATCGTGCCATATCAAATCTTAGGACGGCCATTGGCTCGTTTGGGCTAGAACGAGATGCTGTTATAAGTTGTATTGCTACAAGAGAGCATAGTGCTGTTAAGCTAATTTGGGGTCCTCCTGGATCTGGAAAGACAAAAACAGTTGCTTCCTTGCTCTATCGCTTGTTTAACGTGAAATGCACAACTCTTACTTGTGCTCCCACAAATATTGCTGTGTTGGGCAATTATAAAGATAGTGCAGCATGGTCTGAAATATGACGCATATGGTTTAGGTGACATAATTTTATTTGGGAATGGGAAAACAGTGGAGATTGATGATCATGAAGATCTGTTTGATGTATTTCTTGATAATCGAATTGCTGCTCTGGCAAGATCTCTGTCTCCTGATCATGGATGGAAAAGTTGTATACTGTCCATGATATCTTTGCTTCAAGATCCTTAAGAGCAATACCGTGAGTACTTACGAATACGTGAGTACTTGCGTGAAGAAAAAGAAAATAAGGGAGAGAGCATGAATGATGTTGCAGAGGAAGAGAAAGAGAAGATTACAAGTATAGACAATCAAGGACTAGATAAAAGTAAGAAGATCGAGTACGTCGCGGAAAACATTCGTCAATCAGACATTAAAAGATAATGATAAGAAGAAATCAAACAACGACAAAAGTTCTCAAATGATGAATAACTTGAGATCAGTTGACAAAATTGAGAATGAAGGGGAGACAAAAAACAAAAAACAAGCCCGTAGTTTTACATTTGAGGAGTTTGTTACAAGTGATTCAAAAGGATCTTGGAGCAGTTGACATTTTGTCTAAAGAGCTTGTACACGTATCTGCCTGCTTCTTTTATTCCACTAGAAGTAGCTGAAGATATGATCCGAATTCTTGAGATGCTTCAAACTCGTGGAACACTGTTCTGCAATGGCAGACATTTTGCAAATGAATATGCTGCTAAAACAGAAAGCATCCAAGTATTGAAATCTCTTAGCGAGAGATTCTCTCTTCCAGATATCATTGATATTCGAAGTTTTTGTCTGAAGGGTGCATGTCTGATTTTCTGCGTAGTCTCATCCTCATTGAAATTGTACACAGAAGGTATGAACCCTCTGAAGATGTTGGTAATTGATGAAGCAGCTCAGCTGAAGAAATGTGAAATCGCTATTCCCCTGCAGCTTCCAGGTCTCCGTCAGGCCATACTTGTAGGGGATGAGGAACAATTGCCTGCAATGGTTCACAGCAAGGTATTCCGAGTATCTTTTCAATAAGGTACTTATTTTTTTTGTAAAGGAATAACTTTGTTCCTCTTTGATCATTGACAAAGTATCCATTATTGACAGATCTGTGAGAAGGCTAACTTCGGAAGAAGCTTATTTGAGAGGATGGTCAATATAGGACACAAGAAGCACCTGCTTAATGTTCAATATAGAATGCATCCCGCAATAAGTTTGTTTCCAAATAGAGAGTTCTATGAAAATAAAATTTTGGATGGTCGGAATGTGAAAGAAGCAATGTATGAGAAGAGATTTCTTAAAGGAAATATTTTTGGCTGCTACTCTTTTATTAACATAAGCAATGGGAAAGAGCAACTTGATAACAAACACAGTACTAGAAATATGTCGGAAGTCTATGTCATAGCTGAGATCGCTGCCAACCTTTATAAAGGTAATACTCTTATCTTTCAAGGACTTATTCTATGCATATGATGAAGTTTTCTTGTTCTCATTACTGTATTTCAGTTAGCATTTCAATTAAAATTTGATTTCGTTTCTGAATTATAGAGTCTGTTACTTAAAGGAGAAAGATTTCTGTTGGCTGTATATCTCCATACAAGGCTCAAGTTTTTGCAATTCAACAAAAACTTGGGCAAAAATATAGCACAGATGTCAACAGTCACTTCTCAGTGAATACGCTCCGTTGATGGTTTTCAAGGAGGTGATGAAGATGTGATAATTAATCCGCTGTTCGTTGTAATGGGAGCGGACTAGTGGGATTTCTTTCTAGTTGTCAGAGAGCAAATGTAGCGCTGACTCGAGCAAGGTACTAATGTTTGGCTATTCTTATATTACTACTGTTGTTTAGTGGTCAGTCAAGTGATTAGATAATCGATGACCATGGTTTTTTTTTTTTTTTTGCACTGTTCGTAGGTTCTGCCTTTGGGTATTAGGGAATGCCACAACTTTGGTTAACAGTGGTTCCATTTGGAAGCAATTAGTGATCGACTCCAAGGCTCGTGGTTGTTTCTTTGATGTTAATGAAGACGAAAGTTTGGCTGAAGCAATTTTTTGTGCTACCATTGAGGTTGGCCAGATTGAAACGTTACTCACCATGAACTGTCCTCTATTCAAAACATCTAAGTGGAAGGTATGCTGCTTCATCTCGCTTATACCAGATTCTTTTCCTTAAGTAAATCAGTTACTTTCAAAAATTTGGAGCCTGCCTTAACCCTGCAGGTTCTCTTTAGTGAGGATTTCTCAAAATCTATTGCCAGAATTAAAGATGTTACGATCCGTATCTCCCTTTTGGAGAAGCTTTCAAGTGTTTGGCGCAAGCCAGGAAACTACAGCTTATTCGGCAACAGTGGCGGGAAGTCATCTGAATTATTGAAGATCTACAGTGTCAAACACCTAAACTTAATTCAGGGTGTAGATATTTTGCTAGAGAAATCGACTTACTTTCAGGTGTTAAAATGCTGGGACATCTTACCAGGACAAAGGTCCTTGATGTTCATTTTGGTACTTATACCATCGAAAAGTTTAATCGCTGCAAATACAAGCTTGAGGAGCGGTACATACATTTCTTAATTCTTACTCCGATGAATTGCTGTCTTGTCGTCTGTTCTTAAAAAAGTGTATTGTCATTTTCGGATTATGGAACAACCATTGAACTTCTGACTTCACAAGTCTTCATATCTTTTTGTAGAAATTTAACACTTCCAATGACTTGGCAAATTGATGGAAATGATGATTCAAGAAAGAACTCAGCTCAAAGCGACCTAGACTCGGCGCATCAACTGGCATCAAGTTTCAGGTACACTCTAGGATCTTCAAGAAGTTCCGAGTTTAGCGTGTGAACTAGAGGGTACTTTCAGGGAAATTGCTTCACAGCTATGAGAGAAAACAAAGAGAACTGAGTGGGATATGTCTCTTTTTAATCTAATTAATGAAGCAGTTGGGAAAATTCTTTTGTTTTGTGAAAGTGATGTTTTCTTTGCCTCTTCCAGAAAAATGCGAATGTCTGAGTCCCAAGGTTTCTCGGATGAGGAAATCGAAGATTCTTATATGATGAAGAAGATTCAATGTCCCTGTGGAAGCTTATCACAAACTGAAGCAATAATTCAGGTTTCACTGCTGTACTGATTCCCTTTGTCTGCCTCAATTATGAGCAATAAACATGTTTAAATCTGTGATCACACTTTTAGATAAAACACATTATTGTTTAATGACATAATATCCAAATTTGACTCTGAACTTGGCACTAGATTGTAAGTTGGAACTTAAACTTTCAACTTACACAAATATGATTATCAACTTGGCAATTGCTGAGCAAGTAGGTACAGGTTGCTGACATGACACAACGCGTGTGTAACATTAAAATAAGGCATGAGGGTGGGGATTTTCTGAACGTTGCAATGGTAAAAATAGATTACTTTGACCTTTTACCCCTACTGATTTCTATATATATATATATACTAGTTATTTTCAAATTAAAATATATTTTATTCTTCTTCTTTTTATTTAAAATACACAAGCATTTGCCTTTCCATTCTTTTTTTATATATATATATTTTTTTTTTACCTTTTTTGATAAATAATAAATTTAAATATTTTTTGTCATTGTGAAAAAAGAGCAATAATGAAGATTTCTTGGTCCACACATAATCCAGGTCGTTGGTTTCTTAGTTGTGAAGATGGTCGAATATGATATAACAATATTTTTGTTTAAATTTTAATATTAAAGATTCAATTTTTATGGTTATTTTGTTGTTTGTAAACAGGTTGGATGAAATTTTTTAGGTGGTGCGAAATGAATTATACTGAACATGCTAGAATTGTGATTTCGGGATTACAGAAAAGACTAAAGATGCATGATGAAGAAAAGAAAAAGATAAGAAGGAACTATCGAGTTTGTTGATCATTATGATACTATGTTGGATTTATAGAGAGTTCTTTATGTAGTAATTGTTAGCATATTAATTTTCTGAATTATTTTGCTTTCCGAAATTATTTTGATTGTTATGTAGTTATTTTTGAGGGATGGTTACTTTTATCTCTTGTAAAATAATGCAAATCAACTTAACTTAACAAATGTTTAGCTTTATTTTTGAATAAGTTTGTCACACTTTAATAAGCATATATATCACAAAACAGTTTGCGCATATGCTATACATGGATCAACATCAGTTCAAAAAACATCAACTTAACATAGTTTAAGTACCATAATGGAATCAAAGCTGTTTATCAAGCAACTAAAAATACATAAGTTGTGCAACCAACTAAAAATACATAAGTTGTTTATCAACATCATTGTTTTTGTGTTGTTTTCACCACGAAAACACATAATCAACACTGTTGAAATATTATGGAACCCACTTTGATTTGATTTGCAATTTTTTTTTATTGCGACATTAGTTGAAGTTAATTTTCAGTCATAGCATCCTTTCCTTTCCATTTCAAGCTAGGTGGTTTGAATCCAAGGTCAACATTTGTTTGTGATGCATCCTTTAATGACCCACTTGGGATCACTCTTTCACTTTCTCTTCCAGGCTGCATTATAAGTTTATATATTTTAACAAGATAGATAAATACAGATATAAAAGAATCATGAAAGAATATACTTACATTAATCACTTATCTTTCGAGTTGTGTATCTGTGTAAACATCAAATCTCATAGTTGCTGAATTTTTTGTTCCTGCTGAATTTGTAGCACCAGTTGGTTGTTTCCTCTTAGTTCCTATAACTTTTAAGGTTTCCAAACACAAAGAAGTTGAATGTTGAGTGTTTGATTGTTGTGCAGTTGAATATAGACTGCTTGATTGGTGTGTAGTGGATTGTGAAGACTGTCCTGAGAGCTGTGAACACTGTCCTGCGGACTGTAAAGGCTGTCCTGTGGGTTGTGAAGGGTGTGGAGTGGACTGGAAGGTTGTAGAGTGGCATGTTAATCAAGGAAAAAAAATTAGATTAAACAAATATCATAAAATGAGATAGGAATGTTGTTTCTTACCATTTTACAACCTCTTTTGTTAAGCCCAACTTGATATCATTTGGAACATGTCATTTTGACCCAATTCTTTGATTCTTTCCCCCACTTATTTTTTCTTGATTCATCTTTATCTTTTCTTCTACATCTGGCTAGTCTTCCAGGCAGTGGCTTCAGTTCAGGGGGCTCAATTGATGGGTTATTGGTTTCAGACCACATAACTATATTGGCTATAGGTTGTAAGAAGTACTTATAAGCTTTTAGGAATGTATCTTTTCTGTACCAATGGTCCATATAATCTTCTGGATCTTTACCCATGTAATACAAAGCACAAACTACATGTTGACAAGGAATACCCCTCAACTACCACAACCTACAGGTACAAGTCTGCCTAACCATGTCAACTACATGTCTATATTGTACTTCTTGTATCTCAAATCCTATGTCATGATTCTAATTCACTCTTAGCTTCCTATCAATTTTTTTATTTTTCTCCAAAATATGCCTTGCCATAGGTGAAATATCACTAGTCCAAGTACTTGCAAACTTAATCATATCCCCATGCTTATCCATCATTTTGTGTCTAATATCTTCAAGCATACTAATAACAGATTTGTGCCTAGGACCAACAATCCATAAATTAAGTGTTTCACACATATTGTTTTTCACCACATCACACTTGGATGTTTCACTAAAAAAAGCTCTACACCCAAATTTTTTGTTATAGACAAGCAGAGACTCACATATTCTATCACCAAGCTTTCCCAAATATGTAAACTCATCTTTCAATTTTACCTCAAAACTAGCTTTGGCACACCTCCAAAATGCTTTTCTCCTTTCTTCACCTCTCCATTTCTTTTGTCTGTTTGCCCAAATGTGTCTTTCACATATTCTTCTTTCAGGAAAAGGAAGTAACTCAGTAACAGCTGACTCTGCTACACATATTCTTCTTTCAGGAAAAGGAAGTAACTCAGTAACAGCAATGGCATGCCATACATACAGATACTTTGCATTATCACATTCATTTCTTTAATTAACTATTCAATTATCACAAGGGATCAACTACACAGATACTAACTTCCCTATTGCTCCATTTAAGCATATCTGCTACTAGAACTTACAATCACATCAGAATAATTCACATTAGAACAATCACATCAGAACAATTCAGTTCAAACTTACAATCACATTTAAGTTTAATAATTCAGTTCAAACTATAAAAATTTCACAGTTTCAGATCTTTTTCAATATGAAACTTCAAAAAAGATAACATAATGATATGAAGCAAACTTCACATGTAAGACCTTTAAAATAAACCAGAAAAGTGCATTTGATAATGAACCAAACAAGTGCATTTGATATGAACTCCTTTGTTTTATGATCAAACAACACAATAGGTACATTTGATAATGAACCAAACATCAACCAGAAAAGTGCATTTGATAATAAATCAACCAAACAAGTGTATCAACCAAACATCAACAAGTGCATTTGATAATAAATCAGAAAAGTGCATTTGATAATGAACCAAACAAGTGCATTTGATATGAACTCCTTTGTTTTAGGATCAAACAACACAACAAGTGCATTTGATAATGAACTCCTTTGTTTTAGGATCAAACAACACAACAAGTGCATTTGATAATGAACCAAACATCAACAATCAATCATGTTCATAAAAAGAACCACAAATATCAGAATCTTAATTTCAGTGTCAATATGACAAAATACGAAATCTAAATTGCTCTTATTGTTACTGCAATTCCAAACAAAAAACTTAAAATAACATAAAACTAAAGATTATTAAAATACAGACACTAAAATCCCCCTGCAAAAGTACACAAACTAAAATCCCTCTGCAAAAGTACAGAGACTAAAATTCAACAGAGGCAAATATTCCTAAATACAGCAGAGGCACAAGAATATTTTAGTACTAGAAAATGCTTCTTTTACAGCAGTTCAAGATTCAATTTTTTAGCTATCCCAGTTCTCATACCAAGTATATATCTCATGGTAAAAGCTTAAAAGTTCTAACTTTAAGCAAGTATTGGATTTAGACAAAACTCAAATTAAAACTGAGATGAGATGAAATAAATACGTTTTGCATATCAGACATGATGGTTATGCCATATCCATCACCAAGATGCAAATTTTCAATCAGATATCTTAAATATCAACTCCAAGAGTGTTTGGTTTCTTGATCCACCACTACCAAGCTATTGGATACATTTGTTGGTTTTCATTTCTTCCTACAACCACTAATACCTTTCCTTTGCAAGTACCCTTCAAAAAACAACCATCTAGGCCTATAATCTTCCTATAGCCTTCCAACCATCCATTCTTCAATGCAGCAAAGCACACATAAAAGTATTTAAACAAGTATTTTCCAAGAACTGTTTTATTGTCAATTCTCACCCAAAAAGAAGTTCCCGAATTTGAACTCTTAATCATATCAGCATAATCCAACAGTCTTGAAAACTCAAGCTTCCAATCACCCATGAACTTTGAAATTACATTTTGTTTTGCCCTATAACATATTGATCTTTCCATCTTTAATCTCCATCCTTTTTTTATTCTTTCTTGAAGCTTATAAACCTTTATATCAGGTTGATGATATTATTCTATCCCTCAACTTCATTTTCACATACTTTGTTGTGCACAATTTGTTCATGTTCTTTGTAAAACACGTATAAATAGGATATTACTTTTTCACACAAAAATCCCCTATATCTTTATCCAAACTAGCAAACACTTCCCATTTACAGTTTCCTTGACATCTCACCCTAACTCTATGAGGTTCATTGGGTTTAATCATTAATTGAACTTTATTTTGCACCCATAATCAGCAACAACCCTTCTAAACTGAATTGCACTCTCAAAAATCATACCCAATTCAAAGAAAGATATGGTAGATGAAGGATCATACCTCAATTTGTTGCTTTTTTTTCTTGAAGGTAGATCCACACCTTCTTGTGCTAAAACATCGAGTGTTCCATCACTATTTTCACTAGGTTCATCTGATGAAGCAATAAACTCTTCACTACCTCCTAATTTACCTTGATATTTGGCTGCCTTGTTGTTGAAAACACCCTCAAAACCTTTATCTATCCCAGCCTCTCCAAGCTCAACTTCTGCCTTTATCCTTAGACTTTGTCCTTCCCTCTCTAGCGTCACTTCTTTTTTGTTCTCTTTATTTCTCCCTGAATGTTCTCAATTCTTCATCGACTTCACTATCATCTTGATCTGGTACAACATCGAAGTCATCCTCTTCATAGTCATCAGAATCACTAATTTCTTCCTCTAAAGATTGTTCAATTCCACCTAAGTCATCGATATCATCATCTAAATAAGAAACCCTAGACAGTACCTCTGTCTCTACATTAACATTTGACCAGACAATGGTCCCAACTGAGTTGTAGGCTCCACCTCTATCACATGTGCATGCTCCAGGAATATATTGAAACTTGACCCACTCCATAAATATTTAATATAATTATACAGTTGGTTGTCACTTTCTAACTTGATAAATCTATGGCTAATAGGATCTTCAGTAAAAAATTCATCAACTTCATCATATCCAATATCTTTTGCATACAATTTCAATTCCGTCAAAGAGAGTGATTCTTGTCTATGGAGAAGACATATTTTTCAGGCTTCAAAACATACCTACCTTTATAGAAACGATCACCATGGTGGAAAATATCTATAACTTGACTCATATCTGTAGAAAAAAGCTAAGATTACAACAACAAACTTCAAAAATGTATACCAAAAATTAAACTTCAAAAATGAAAAAATCTAACATGCCTGACTAAATCAAAGGTCGGCAGCAACAAAAAATGCAAAAAATAATAATTTTCTACAATGAATCTTCACTAATTCGTCGCTTGTAGTCGAAATCGTTAAGAGCTATACTGAAAATTAGAGTTTTCTGTTAAGTGAAAAAGGGGCAAAATTCGCAGCAGGGTTCGAACTTCTTTCCCTAATACTGTTTAGTGACAGATCGAAACTTCTCAATCCACCATGAACTGAGTTCTTATTTCAACAATACGCCGAGTTATTCTTTCCCTAAGGTTTCGCTATACCTGCGGCTGCGGTCTCTTCTCCCATTCTCTCTCTGAGAATGGAAACTACGCCTTTTTCTCTTTTGTATTTTTATTTTATTTATTTATTTTTAATTGTAATACGTATAAAATAGGGGTGTGACGTGTACAGGTTGTGCTTGCATGAACGAACATGACATCGCATGATTGGATGGAAAAAACACGTCAGCGCGATTGTATCTCACGCTCTTAGGCAGCTTGGACCTTGTGCCGACTTGTTCAGTAATTGCTAAGTTGAGGGTCATATTTGTACAAGTTGAAAGTTTAAGTTCTAACTTGCAATCTGGTGCCAAGTCCAGAGTCAAATTTGGATATTATGCATTGTTTGATTGTATTCTCAATACGCCATTCACGTGTGGGCCTGACTCATTTTCATAGGCCAAGCATGTGGATTTTGTTCGATAATGGGTGGTCGTGAGAGTCAATCCTAGGACATCTGCTTACTCTCGTACCAATTAAATGCACTTTGTTTGTGTTTTAACGGAACTTCACTTGCATAGTGAAGATAGAAGATGCCACGCATGGCAACATGTAGATTGTGTCAGTATTCAAGAAAAGCCCGTCGAGGGGCTTACTCAGCAAAATACTCCTGAAACTTTTTATTGCGAATTGTGCAAATTGAGTCACGCAGATCCGTAAGTATAACTTAATTTCTGCTTATCTCTCTTCATATAACTTAATTTCTGCTTATCTCTCTTCATCAATATCAGATTTTCTCAACACACAGGATGTTACGATGCAAATTCCATTATGTTTTCTTTGCCACAACATTGGCTTTAAATATACTATGTATTCTTCTGTTCAATAGAGAAAGTTATTGTGATTTAAGGTTCTTATCTCTGGAATAAGATATGTACGCTTCTCTAGACTTGACGCTTTTCAGCTTATTGTTACTCTCTTTGTCCTAATTTATTAGATATTCTTTCCTTTTTTAGTTTGCCTCGAGAATTAATGATGCATTTTATACTTGGTAACAATTTAACTTTACACTTACCATTTTTAGGCCACACATTTCAAAAATCTTTCATTTTTTTTCGAACTCTATACTTGGCCAAACACCTTCACATCAATTGGAATGGAAGGAGTAGTTGGTTTTGTCTCTGTTGCTTGTCTTCAATTCAAATGAACAATTGTTTAGTCTTGGTTATATGTGATGTTCAAGAAGCATGAGTACTATGTGAAGAATTCTTCTCTGTAATTTTCTATATGTAAAACAGTACATTTTTATTGGACTCTTCAAAGCAAAAGCTTGATTGCTTACACCAACTACATGTGGATTTGTATGCGCTTTGACATTCACCGACTAAATTGTCTATATGCAGATTCTGGGAGATGATTGATCACCCTTTATATCCTGTGAAGTTGGCTTTTACTAATTCTCCAGAAGATAGGTGAGTTATCTGTACCTTGCTAGTTTCTATCCACAAAATTGTTGGCTGGGTTTAAGTTTTCAATGTTTATGGTGTTAATTCCTTCTTCAGCAAAGCCATGTGTATAATGTTGCCATTCCTCGATGGGTTTAACTTTCTTAAACTTTGTGTCAAGTATACTTGTAATCATATAAACTGCTGTTGTTCATTAGGAGAATTTCATGTCTGATTTCTAGGCTTGACTATTTCCTCTATGTGCTATATTTTTGGACTGCCTATTTGCTTGCTTATGGTGCACTTACTGCTTTTTCATACTTACACTATACTGGTGATGCTACAATGGATCGTTTGTGAACCACTTGTTACATATGCAAATTTCAGCATAAACATTGTACAGAGGATTGAGAAAACATTTCAACTAAGTAGAGCCAGCATATACCTATTGGTGAAATAGGAATATGATCATCAGGTTGTTGGTTAAGTTATAACTTGAATCAAAATAGATGCTATGTGTTATGATTTTTTTTGTAACATTTTCAGGCTTGGTACATGCTTCTCAATGACAAGGTACAATTTAGGATGTAGTGGCCTCAGAATGTTGATTTGCAGGTCAACGGTATGCTCTATTTAGTCTCGCTCAAGTATATTTTTCTCCAGTAATTTGTTGTGAAGAGAGGCGATTAGATAGGATATGATGAAATTACAACTTACCAGTAATTTGTTGTTAGGAGAGGACATGAACTAGGGTAGACGGTTAGTAGGTAGGAGACTAGGAGTACATTGCATTGTTGCCCTTCCAAGTAGTCCTAGTACTATGCTTGAGTTTCTTGTTCTTCAATTATAGTATCATTTTGGTGTTGTACTGTTCTGATACCATCTATTGCCTTTGTTACTATCTATCGTCTCTTGTACTTTTATTACGTCTTTTTCTAGATTGCTTTTGTTTGAAGTTGAAAGTCTATTAGAAACAATTGTTGGAATTCAGAAAATTTTTAATAATAAGAAGGTGCAATAGTTACAGTAGAAAAGAAGAGGATTCAGTAGTTAGGAGAAAAATTTTGTAGACAACAAAAAGCTTTTCTTATTGTTGATACATTAAAAAGACATCCACACATACAACTTTATATGCTTTTTAAAAAGTAAGAAAACACACTTTCCATAAAATAAGGGGCACCATTCCTTTTACAACCAAACATAATTATTTAAAAGAAAGATTATTAAACTAAAGATAATATTAGAAAAATCTCATTTTCTAACACTCGAGATTTTTCTTGGATACTCCCAGCTTAGCGCTTAGAACTTCAAATTTCCCTTTAGGAAGAGCCTTGGTCATGATGTCGGCAATCTGTTGATCTGAGCTGCAATGAACAAGCTTGACTTCACCATCCTTCTCTGCTTGCCTGATAGCGTGAGACTTCACATTTATGTGCTTACTACGACCATGTTGCACTGGATTTTTGGCCATAGATATTGCTGACTTGTTGTCAACCTTAAGGACAGTAGATTCAGTGTCATTTTGCTCCAAATCGCATAGAATCTGTCTTAACCATAGAGCTTGATTTGTTGCACCAGCAGCTGCTATGTATTCTGCTTCTGTAGAGGATTGAGCTACCACCTCTTGCTTCTTTGAATTCCATGAAAACATGCCTGAACTAAGTGTAAAAGCATATCCAGAAGTGCTTTTCATGTTATCAACGCTTCCTACCCAATCACTATCTGAATAATCTATGAGTTTCCCTTGCTCATCCTTTCTAAACCAAATACCATAATCAGCAGTTCCCTTGACGTATATCAATGTTCGCTTAGTGACACCAAGATGAACTTGACTTGGAGCATGCATAAACCTTGACAAAAAAGATCATGTCTTCTTGTTGTCAAGTACAACAAACTACCTATTAGACTTCTATAAATTGCAGGATTAGCCCTATCACCTCGTTCAAACTTTAAAATCTTTCATTGTGAACTAATGGTGTCGATACAGGCTTGCACCTCTCCATCTTGAACCTTTTAAGAATATCCCATGCATATTTCCTCTGTGAAATGAAGATTCCATCAGT
>JAOTQJ010000096.1:3651743-3664026 GCA_025642045.1 Solanum sejunctum
AATCCGCACCAACTCGAAAAAATCCGAGGTTGATAAATCCGCATTTATTGGTTTGGTTTGGTTTATGTATAAAAAAATTCGATATAAATGATTTGGTTTAATATTTAAAAAATTCGCACCAACACGCTCCATGTACACCTCTACTTGGCACACTCACATGACCAAAATTAGTCCAAAACAATATACATACTAGAAAACATCGATATTTTTACTTTTGAAAATGAGAAACCAATTAAGACATCCAAGGAATAGTGCTTACTTCTCCGCATTGAAGTGCTCAACTCCAAGATCTTCATCCCATATAAATGTGTAATCATAGGCAGCTACTATATCAGGGTGTAAAAATCTCTTTGCATAACACCTGAAAAAAGGCTAAAGAAAGACCAATATTAGACTAAATCTAGATGATCACAAATTATTATATCCAACAGCATCCATATTCTCTTCAATTTATCAGCTTAGTGGGACAAAATTAGTGGAGCCGAATATGCTAGTTAATATGGGCTGCTGCTTGAATAGAAAAAAGTTCTCTCAGCACATTATTGATGTTGCATCGAACGGATAAGACTTAGAAATTCCTAAACTAATATGCAAATTTAAAGTCTTACCATTTGGTATGCTTCCTAACACTGATGTGAATTGCATCCTTGGACCACTCAAACTCATCCCACTCACTTGTTTGACCATCATAATGGAAAAGTAAAATTTGAAAATCCTCTGAAAACTAATTAAGGCATAGAAAATAACATCACTTGGAATGCTTAGTTAAGTGAAAGAGATAAAGTAGTAATGATAACCTTTTCATGGGATCACTTTATGTTATTCCCTTTTGAACAGCTGCATCAATGTTGTCCTTTTGGTTCAAACCAACATTAAATGTCACCAAGTACTTTGGCTTCTTTATTAGATCCTGAAATTTGTAAGATAACTGCACCTAAATAAAGAACCAGGAAGCAATACAGAAAAATAAATGTGGAAACTTTTATGACAATCTACATTCTTGTCCTTTTTGTTAACACAAATGTCCTAATGACGCTGGAAGTATCCTTTTTTCTTTTTTTGGAAGTGTCAATTGTAGTTATCTTATACTATACAACGACCAGATATTCTTTCCATTTTATTTTTTTCTGAAATTGGAGTTAACCAATGATTACTGATATATGTGCATCATACCTTACTTGGTTCACCCCACAACCTTCTCAAGTAAAAATCTGATTCAGGGACCACAATCCTTGGTGGCAAGGACTCTGCACCGCGAGGATTTGTTGAAACATATATCTAGAAAATGAAATGGATTAACATTTTGTAGATGCTCTGATCTCAAGTGTATCATGGCAATCGAAACATATATCACAATCTCCTTAAGTATGCAAAATAATCATGTGATCAAAAGCGTATTTTTTCTTAAGATAACTAAATCACTTTGTGTCTTCAAGTTTCTCTTATTTCTTCAAGCAATCACCAAGCTTATTATTGAACCAGTAACTAAAAAACGTTTGGATACTTGAGAAAAATGAGCTCTGCATATAACCATAATAATATCTCAATCACCAAAAAGGGCTTTCAATTCTGGTGTTACTATATCCAGTTGTCTGTACATGGAGACACAAGCTTTAAGAAGAATACTCGTTAATATCAACTAGTTGATATCGCTCATATATCCAAATTTATCCTTAAATTCCATAATACTCTATTCTTAGCAGAGCTTGCATTATTGTAAGTTGTAAAGACAATATCCTTTCCTGTGGCTCAGACTTACCTTATTCCCTTTTATCACCTTCAATATAGGCTATAACACTAGAATATATTGGTTCAAATGGAGGTCTATAGTCAACCCATCTCCAAAGAACTTGGCTTATTTATTCTTTATACTACTATTTGCAGTTTTGCAATATCAATAGCTGCTGTTAATATAATCCAATCTTCTATGATAGCATGCATCTTACTATTAGTGTGTCTATGAAATACACCTTGAAAATTTGTTGGCCTTTGATGTCCATATAATATTGCTAGTGTCACAGTCATTCTATAGAATTTGAATTTGCTGGTATATTGTTAATTTATCAGTCCTTCATTTCAGCCATCTTTCTTAAATCCTATGTTATATATTCACAAGTCATGCACTCAGTCTCTGGAAATATTAATCCAAATATTTTGTATTATCCACTGTAATTCATCTAATCTCATATCAGCTTCATCTTTTATGAGGCTAACTTACAAAGCATGTGATCTCTCTACTTCTAGTTATCTAAATTCTAACTATCTTGAGTGTTCCATAGATTCATCTTTTGCTTGACTCACCAACTATTGTTTTATTTTTCTAGATTGTCTCAAAATCCACAGACAGTGACTACAACATTCACTATCACACAGGAGAATTGAAAACAGCCAATTTGCAAAAAACACAAAATATTTTAGTGACCAAGAAAATATATCGACACATCTTTTAGAGGCAAGGTTAAGTTGTTCTAAGAAGCCTATGAAGACACCAGTCTATGACCAAACCACAAAATAGGACATTTTGTCTAAACACCAGATAAGAGACTCTCTGCAAAAGCAGGAGATAATGACTTCCATTATATTTAAAAACAGAAGAACATGAATGAAAGTGAAAATGTACAAGAGACGTTAATTTATACAAGTAGATATTTATCGACATAATAGAATACACTCAAAAAGTAGCAATAGCATATTTAGCTTTATTATTTTGTTGATTTGAAATTTATATATGTTCAACACCATATGGAAGGAAAAACAGGTTCAAAGAGTTTTGCATGACTTTACTGAACAAAATTAACACCATTTGTGTGTTACTGGAGACCCAACGTTAATATGCTAGACAAGATAAAATCAGATGATTCTGCAAGTAAATCAATAAAGTGGAGTTGAAGGTAAGAATAACATAGAGTATCCAAGTGAAATAAGTACCTGTGGAGTTACAAGATTCATTGGAAAAAAGCGTTCAATAGAAGGTCGACAATGATCATCGCCAAAGGCTAAAGAAGATATAAGATTTGAAGGTAAACTAATCTGCAAAATACACAAAAGAAAATTTTACAAGGAATGATCAACATCAGAGCATATATTGAAAGATTAGGCAACCTTACCTTTGTTATAGAAATATATGGAGATGAAATGCCAATAAAATATCCAAAAATCATTCCCATTATTGTCGTTATAACAAGTCTGGATCCACTATTTGATCTTCTGAAAGTCCCACTGGATCAAAATAAAGAAAAAAAATAAGATAACTCTAAGATATATGCATTAACCACAAGCTTGAATTCAAAACCAAATGTATTGTAAAAGTGATTTCTACAAACCTGCGGTACAAGGTTCTCATTGTGATAAAAGCTGCTCAATCCAAAGGTTAGCACTAACCATAAATAAATTCCTTGAGCATCCTCAGTATCCTTCACTTTCTATAAGCAATCTTGTCATATTGGGGAAATGTGAGATGTTAACTTGCATAACTTCACGTCTTCACCCAATCTTTGTCTCCACATACTAATCAATAGAACAAAATAAGGCAATACAAACAAATTGAGGTTAGTATTTTAAATTTTTATGCGCAGGTTTGCTAAGTCTTTTCAGTGTGTTTGAAAACTTGTACATTGACAAAAAAATATAGAGAATGCCTAGTGTTAGAGAATTCATTAAAAAAAAAGTCTAAATATTTAGTTTCGATCTCCAATCCACTTAAGGTCATTAAGAGAAACAAATTAAATAATTCTTAAGCTCCATTATTAGAGAAATCAAGTTTTCGTGTTCCTATGCTGCCTCCCGTCGTATTGCTGTGTGATAACTTCCTAAGATTGAAATGATGTGAAATCAAAATGTGACCAAAGCAGTATATTAACTTCTAGATACAATGAATCATTCGAATCAACTAATTCTACTTCTCAATCTGAAACTAGTTGAGGATGCTATATGAATCATTTCAGCTGATGATTTCACTCTTATTTGGGCTCATTTCACGTCAATGCTAGTATTTACTAAGAACAAGAGCTCTCTAAATCTCACATTTATCTTATATTATTGTACAACCTTCTAACTATGCTAAAGAGACTTTAGTGAACACCGAACATTACATAACTTCAAGTTAGGATTTTTGTTCTAATTTCTAGACAAACTAATAAAACAGTATTACTACCTGTTGTCCATACAAGTTATCTTTTAATATTTTTGCACCCCCTTTAGAACATTTAGTAAGCGTTTGTACATAATTTCGTTTGAAACTTGAAATAAAGTGTTTTGGAGTTGAAAAATGGTATTATAAAATTGTTCAAGTTGTGTTTGGACATATATTTTCATTTGAAAAAAAAGTTTTATGTGTTCTAAAGTGTTTTGTTTTCTTTTTAACTGATATTCAAATATGAGAAAAACTCATTTTAAAAAGGCTAACTCCTTAACAGCCTTTATCATCAAACCATTTGTCTAAACTAACACCCTTTATTCAAAATAAATCCATTTGCCAAAACCTAACATTTGGGATCACGATAATCTCGAGTACAACACCAGCAACTGAGAAAAATTATAAATGATGAAAAGAAACTCTACTTTAAATTCCAAGGAAATGATTAAATTATACTGTATTTTGGACATCAGCTACACAGCTCGGATTTAACATGAAAATGGACATCCCAATGCACAAAACATCTCATGTTAGTAGGAATTTGGAAAGCGCAGTATCCATATAGACAGTCTACCGGCTCGACCCTGTGACTTTTACTCGAAAGACAGCTTTATCGTGATTCAATATGATTGGGTCCCCAAAAGACAATAGTAAAATTCGAGAAAATCATAATTGCATTCAGTATCATTTCTGCAATTGTCCATTTAAAATATCGGGGAAAATATGACAAATTAGTGAAACATATAAAGCATGTAAAAGTGAATTAGTAAAATTAAGATGAAAATTTAAAAGGTAACAAGAGTTTTGATAACTTACAGATTGATGAGATCCGTATGTATGTTGATGATTGATCTTTTGAAATGTTAAACCTTTGGAACTAAAAGTACGTAAATTTCTTATCATCATGCAACCTCATGCCAAATGAATGGAAAATACATTAAATCCTCCTAAATGATACCCATTTTGCTAATTTCCTTTTGGCCGCGGATATTTTTCACTTATTTTCAGAATATAAATCTGAAAAAATTCTTCACATAAAATTATTACTCCAATTTCAAAGAAATTCCAAAATATTATTTTCATAATTTTCATTCAAATTATGTTGAAGTCAAAGGAACAATTGAGCGTTGGTAAACACAAATTTAAGAGAAAAATTTTTTTCTATTACTTACAAAAATAGATTACAAAACAACTCTCAAACTCACACATTACACTCTTGTCTTGGTGTTCTTGGTGGTGTTATGTTTCTTAGGACCAGATTGCCCCTTTATACAGAGATGTTACTATTTTACTTTGGCAGTAGCCATTTTTGATAGCAGTTATTAGCAGCCATTGTTGATAGCAATCATTGTTGACAGCAGCCATTAGCAGCCATTGTTGACAGCAGCTATTAGCAGCCATTGTTGAATTCCTTCTATGGGCTGGACTTCTTCAATTCTACCCCTCCAGCCATATTCGGAACAAGCATCCTGATTATATCTTTGCATAGCTCTAACTTCTCTCGAATCACCACTTTCGTCAACATGTTAGCTGGATTCTCTTTTGTATGGATCTTCACCAGTCTCAACAGTTGTTGATCCATCACCTCGCATATCCAATGATATCGAATATCAATATGTTTTGTACGAGAATGGCACATGGAGTTCTTGCTCAAATCCAGAGCATTCTGACTATCACAATGTACCTTATATTCCTTTTGCTTGATTCCAAATTCTTGGAGATAATGTTTTAACCACAACATCTCTTTTTCAGCTTCTGCGACAACAATATATTCTACTTCAGTTGTGGATAAAATAACACACTTCTATAGTCTTGATTGCCATAAAATAGCTCCCTCTGCAAAAGTGTAAATGAATCCTGAAGTAGATTTCTTACTATCAAGGTCTCTGGCTATATCTACATCTGTATAGCCCTCTAAGATTGGATCAACTCCCCCGTAGCAAGGACATAATTTCATTGTACCCTTAAGGTACCTGAGAATCCACTTTACTGCCTCCCAATGCTCGTTCCCGGGATTGGAGAGAAAATGACTCACCCTTTCCACTGTGTGAGTAATATTTGGCCTCGTACACACCATTTGATCTGCTAATTCATCTTGCGCTGCCGTTATTATCGAACGGGATACGTCGCCTATACCATCACATGACAAGAAGACTTTCGATATAACATACCTTTGCAGATCTTTGGTCCTAATGCCATACCGGTGGCTCTGCACACGTCGATCCATCACTTTCTTCCTCTAAGTCTTCGTGAAGAAAGTTGTCTTTACATCTATCTATTCAAGCTCCAAGTTCATACTTGCGCCTATTCCAAGTATGACTCTAATTGAAGTCATCTTGACTACTGGTGAAAATATCTGGCCAAAGTCGATCCTTTTTTTTTTCTATTGGAATCCTTTAACTACAAGCCGTGCTTTGTATTTCACCACTTTTCTACTACCATCCTTTTTTAGCTTGAACACCCATTTATTTTTCAGTGCCTTCTTTTATCGTGGAAGTTCTACGATCTCATAAGTCTGATTTTTCTACAGAGACTCCATTTTATCCTGCATTGCGAGAAACCACTTTTCTTTGTCCTTATGAGATACTGCTTCATGGAAACTCTCTAGTTCTCCATCTTCAGTAAGTAGAAGGTACTAGAATTCTGGATATCTTCTCGATGGAATCCGACCTCATTTAGATCTACAAACTTCTGGAACAATGTGAATAGATCCACCATCATCTTGGCCTTGTAATGGTCCTGGAACGTCTGCCAGATGGGGTTATAGCTCTCCCTGCTCAGCACCATCACTTTCCTCATCATTTTCTACTTCTGCCATATTTTCTGGCATAATATCACCATTTCTCATGAATGGTTCTGTTGTTGCTGCTGGCATTTGATCCGCAATATTTATTTTCTGAGAGACTGTGGGTTTATCAATGTCATCAATTGTCTGACTTTCATGGAAAACCACGTCCCTACTTCTGATCACCTTTTTCTCCTTTGGATCCCATAACCTGTATCCAAATTCTTTATCTCCACAGCCAATGAAAATGCATGGAGTGGTCCTTGCATTTAGCTTCTGCTTGAGCTCCTTGGATACATGTGCGTACGCCAAACATCCAAATACTCTCAAGTGAGAGTATGATGGATCCTTTCCAGATCAAAGTTTCTCCGAAACTTCAAAATCCAGTGGTACTAATGGAGATCAATTGATCAAGTAACAGGCGACTATAACTACTTCTCCCAGAATGGATTTGGTAGCTTAGCCATACTAAGCATGCTTCGAGCATGTTCCATGATTTTTCAATTCATTCTTTCAGCTATACTATTGTGTTAAGGGGTGTGTGGGACCGTCTTCTCATGCCGGATGCCATATGATCTATAATAGGCATCGAACTGCCTAGAAGAGTATTCACCTTCATTGTCGGATTGAAGACACTTTAACTTTTTTTTCTATCTCACGTTCTATCATGACATGGAACAATTTGAAGTAATTAAACACCTGGTCCTTTATCTACAAGAAATACGCCCACACCTTTTGAGAAGAATCATCAGTGAATGTTAGAAAGTATCGGTTGTCGCCGAGTGATTCAACCTCCAAGGGACCACAAATATCAGAGTATACCAGACTGAGTAACTCTGATCTTCTCATTGAAGAGGAATTAAATGAGACTCTATGCTGCTTACCAAATAGACAACGATTGCAAGGATCTAGTGTAGCATCCTTCTCCACAATGATAAGCTCCTTATTCATCAGAGTAGACAACCCTTTCTCACTCATGTGGTCGAGTCTCTAGTGCCATAAATTTTGAGAAATCTCCTTTTTTGCTACATTAAGGCTGTCAATGAATATCTTCACATGAGTCTTGTATAATGTGCCACAAATATGTCCTCGAGCGACTGTCATAGCGCCTCTTGACAACTTCCATGTATCTTTACTGAAATGACTATCATAACCCTGTTTATCAGGAGCTACAACTGAAAGAAGATTCAGTCGAAGATCTGGCACATGGTGGATATCCTTCAAAGTGATTATACTCTCGGAACTTGTCTTTATCTGGACATCACCAATTCCTACAATCTTAGAGGAACTGAAATTCCCCATCTTTACAGCTCCAAAGTCTCTAACTTTACACGTTGTAAAGTATTCCTTATGTGGAGTAACGTGGTAGGTTGCAGTATCTACCACCCATTCCGTATCTTCTCTTGAGACGTGAAGGCATGCCTTATTATGGGTTAAACAATAAGCTATATCTCCAAGAATAGTAACTAATGTTTCTCCACACTTGTTCTTCAACTGTGAACTGCTCTGGGCTTGCTCCTCTTTCCATTTGTAGCAGTTCTTCTTCATATGTCCTTCAATTCCACAATGATGGCACTTATATGTTGGTTTCCTACCATCAGTGTATCTACCTTTACTCTTGTTTCTGCCTCTCCATTTGTCTTTGCTACTCTTTTGTTGCCTCTCCCAGTTCTCTGTGACAAGGGCATGGGTCTGATCTATGCCCATATCCTTTCTCCTTGCCTCTTCACTAAATAGAGCATTGTTGACCATTGACATGGTAAGTTTGCCATTTGGGTCTGAGTTACTGAGTGATACAACCAGCATTTCCCAACTATCGGGAAGAGAACTGAGTAGTAACAACGCCTGAACTTCATCACCAAGTGGCATCTTTACAGACGACAACTGGTTGACCAAGCTCTGGAATTCACTAGTATGCTCGGCAACTGAAGTTTCATTTTTAAGCTTTATGTTGACTAAACACCTCATCAACAAGGCTTTATTTTAAGTGGTCTTAGCCTGGTACATATCCTCCAACTTCTTCCTGAGGGCATATGCGTTTGTCTCTTGTGCAACATGGTGGAAGACACTATGATCAATCCATTGACGAATTTGACCTATAATTTTTCTATTTGATTTCTTCCATTCAGACTCCTTGGCAGGATCAGGATTTTTACCATTCAATTTGATAGGATCGAATAAAGTTTTATAGTTTAGGAGATCTTCCATTCGAGGTCTCCATAACATGTAGTTGGCGACAGTGAGCATAATCATGGCTCCAGAAGATGATGTTGACTCTTCTGTGGTCATTATCACCTTGCAATAGCTTAATTCACCAAAATGAGGTTGGATCCTAAAAAATGGAGCTCACCGTTACATCTGGAACGGTCAAAAAAGGTGAAATTGACACTTTGGGGCCAAAATTCCACTATTGAGGTAGAATAACAATTCAAAAACTTTGAGGACCTAACTACAATTTCAGAAAGATCAGGGGTCAAATTATAATTTCAAAAAATTAGGGGCCAATCTGATTATTTCTGAAAGTTTAGGGACCAAACTGAAATATCAAAAAATTTAAGGATCAATTTGTAATTTTTAAAAGTATTGCAGATTTCGACTATGCATAGTATTTTCGATCGTCTTCTCCGGCATAACTCCAGTGAACAGTGTCATCTTCTCTGGCCAAACTTTGGTGAATAGTATCATCTTTTCCGGCAGAACTCCAACAGAGTTGACCAAACTTTGACTGCGATTTCTGGGCTCATTTGAACTCCGATTAGGTCATCATTTGGTGCGTTGAACTTCGTTCAACGAGACGAATCTAATGGTGCAATCAGAATTAGATTTTGAACAAAGATCAGAAATCCGATGAACAGTCTTCGTCACCTAAAAACTCGACTAACGCTTCTAACTTGGCTCTAATACCACTTGTTAAAGTCAAAGGAACAATTGAGCGTTGGTAAACACAAATTTGAGAGAGAAATTTTCTTTTATTACGTACAAGAATAAATTACAAAACAACTCTCAAACTCACACATTACACTCTTGCCTTGGTGTTCTTGGTGGTGTTATGTTTCTTAGGAGCAGATTGCTCCTTTATATAGAAATGTTACTACCAATTTTTCTTTGGCAGCAGCCATTGTTGACAGCAACCATTAGTAGCCATTGTTGACAGCAGCCATTGTTGAATTCCTTCCATGGGCTGGACCTCTTCAAATTACTCATAAAAATATAAAAATAATTTCAAGTTTTAAAAACATTATTTGAAAATCAAAGCTATGTTTGACTATGAATACAAATTAGAATTATTTTTGAATCTTTGTGAGTAATTTGGTATGAAAAGAAAAGTGAAAATATGTTTCAAATTTCTGAAAATTTTAAAATTTAACTTGAAATTGAAGTTTGAATTTCTTTTTGATCATTTATGGCCAATATATTTGGGCAAATTAAACGGGCTAACAACTCATAATTTTTGTTTACATTTCTTTTAATTCAAGTTTACTAAATTACTCAAAATAGCTCATATTTGATAAAATGAATATATTTTAGATACATAATACACAATTCCCTTCTTAGCTATTATCAGAAAAAAAAAATATTTTTCGAAGAGAGACAATGACTACTTATTTGAAATTTCTTCACATTTTCTTAGCTCTCCATTTTCATCTCATTTTTTTCTCTGACATAATTGATTATTATCATTGTGTCATTATTTTCAGTCTTACTTCGAAATTTGGTTAGCGTTTAAGGTTTTGCTCTAATATCTTCATATGATTTATTTTTATTTCATAGTATTTTAGATTGTGCATTTTTGTTTCTTCAACTTACTTTTTGGGGTTTTTCAGTTTGTATGTTGATATTTATTGTTGTCGGTAGAAGATTTTTAGTTTTAGTGTATTATTCCTCTCCACTGTCTTCATGTATTTTTATTTATATTTTCATAGTGTTTTAGATTTTGCATTTTTAGCTGACATTTAGCTAGGGTTTAGAGTTTTTGACCACATTTTGTGTTTTTTATTGTTTATATTTTTTTCTTCAACTACATTGTTGTTTGTTATTTGGAGTGGAAGATTCTTAGTTTGATGTTGTATAGTGTTTATGTACTTACATTCTATTCTTTATTTTTTTTATGCATTTGAAATTTGTTGCCCATGCAGATGAAAAGTTCTAGATAAAGGGACTAAAGTTGATATGATATTTATTTCAATTTTGTGTGCAAGTTCAGTTTCTGTGTATAATCAAGAGCAGAAAAATACTGACAGAACTCCTATTGGTGAAGAAATTGAAGGTATATTGATTTCGAGTGTAAATGTGATATCTGTTTCAAATGCTACTTGTTATCATGAAAAATGGCTTTTTTTGAAAAGAAAATTCAAAAATCAATTTAAAACTCAATTTTATAAGAGAAAACCAATTTTTGAAATTTGAAGGAAAAATAGAGTCGCCACCTAATTTTGCGGATAATTAGGAAACCATTAAATATTTAAAAAGACCTAACAGAATTTTTTTTAAAATCCAGAAAAAACAAGTTCGGGTTCATATTTCCACTTCGAGAAGGTTTTACACACTCGAAATGACCACTAAATGCGGTTATCTGACAATTATGATATTTGACTAATTTTGACTTGAAAAAGATTGACTGATTTTGAGATCGATTAATTTTGAAAAGATTTTGATCAAACTTGAAAACAGTTTTAACAATCGATTAAACTTGAAGTAAATTGACTAGGTTTGAAAACTTGAACTAACATGACAAAATCACATTTTTTATTTTTATTTTGTATTTTTTATGCAGATATTTTTCCAAAATAAAATAAGACTAAACAAAATAACATAAATGATTTGACACGCTGGGATTCTAATTAGATTGAAACCAATAGTAGACAAAATGTTAGCATCCAAAAAAAATAGTAAATGACTGCAAATAGTAAAATAAAAGAGGGAAAAGAAAGGATTGGGCTTAGCAAACTCAAATGATGACTCGTTTTAATTCCTTATGTTTGGGCCGGCCTGCCTGTTGCTTCTCAAGTCATGTATAATAACTTCTTTCTCCTCAAAATGAGGCTGACTTGAGGAAGAGGAAGTTTGAGCCTCCAGGGACCGAGGGAATGCAGAATGGTGAGTCCAAACGGGCTCGAAGCATTGTTCATGCAAAGAAATAATAATAAAGATTAGTACAGGATTCAAAAATGCAACTGGCCTAAGCATAGAAAATAGACTTTTGAGAATAACTAGAGAATATGTGAACATCTATTAATTTTGGTAACGAACGTCAAGCCAAGATATCCTTAAATGCCAATTTTTGAGCAATGAAGAGATAAACTTAAGCTAATCTCGGAAAGTTGTCGATGTGATGAATGAGAGAAGACAATTGTAGCAAAACA
>JAOTQJ010000096.1:3664126-3674568 GCA_025642045.1 Solanum sejunctum
GCGCGTGGGTATCACGCGCCTGTCTTTAATTTTTTTTTCTAAGAAAATAATGGTTTAAAAAATCGTTAAAATAAAAATAAAGCTCGATGATTAATTTGACACCATGGAGGGTAAAAATTGAGTGTCAACACTACTCTTCTTTCTCCAAACAAAAAAATTTCTGATAAAGCAGTTGATGCTATATCAATTCGAAGTGCAAATGTTGTGTTGGTTACGAGTACAATTTCTTTATCTCTAAGAGAAAAAAAAATCAAAATGTATGTTTCAAAAGGAAGGAGGTCTGTAAACCTCATGAGGAAGTTTGAGAATATAAGTTCAAGCACGAAAGTTACAGTACCAGCCACCATAGTAACAAGGTCACAGTCTAACAACCTTATGAAAAATCATAATAAAAGTGAAGTTGCAGCTTAATGGGACCAAGTAAAAAGAAGTGAAGTCATGTGGATGACAAAGATGCAGATAGAAGCCTGATGGTACAAGTAAGAATGGAGGACGTGACAAAAAGGTATTTCGTTAAATTTGATTCACCATATGTTTCTATTCTTTTTGCAATGTTTATGACTGTTAATGATGATTTTTAGGGTCTATTGGACGTTCGGTTTTGTTTTTGATAAAAATATTTTCATTGCTTTGATTATTATTTGATTATAAATTTGATTATCATTGACAAATGATTTCCTAACTGACTAATCATATTTCATCACCAAAGATCTTGTGTGATGAAAAAAATTCATCAATCAGTCGTGTCTAAACATGGGTCACTAAAAGTATACAGACCATTTAGTATATTGTTGCAAAAAAAATTATATTAACTACAAAAAGTAAAATCGTCCTTAACTGCGTCAATATTGTGACCAATATATTTGTCATAAAAGTGTATTTTCTTTTTGTAGTTGATTGTATGATTTTGTCGCGAATAAGTTGTTATCACTTACAAAATTACACTGTCACTAATTATTTAGTTCAACCACTGACAACATCAATTGTCCCTAAACTAATATGTATTTCATAGTTGAAGAAATATAATTTAATCATTAATGAATACTTATTATATACAAAAATTATTTCATCCTAAAGTGTTTAAATTACGGACAAATTTATCATTATAAAAAAGGTTAACAATTTTATAATTAATTGGGGGAAAAATATATTTTGTTACTAAATGTAGTCAATTTATGATGAACTAATTTATTTGGTATCTTGAAAATTTGAATTTAGTCATTCCTATGTCTTTTGTCACTAATTCACAATTATTTTATTACTAAATGTAGTCAATTTGAATTCTGGCCAACATGAGACTTTTCCATTTCAAGATGCTCTTTTTCTCAATATTCTAGCTTGACAAAGAATTAGAAAATTGATTTGATGAGAAATGTTCTTATGTATAAATTGTACCAGATTCCATGTTTGAGGCTTGTAAGTTTCAGGCCATTGTTCTTTTCTTTGAACCATACAATTTTTCTGTTAATGGCACAAAAGCTGCAGTAAGATTTCCTATATATCAGGACCTTAGTAAAGAATTCGCAAACCAACGTACATATCCATCTTATCTTACAAGTTACAACTGTATCACTTGTCAAAGTTACTCATCATCAACGGAGAAATCAGGTTCTTCTGGCTTTTGTAGTGAACTAACTGCAGTGGAATCTGAATCAGAGTGCTTGTGACGACTCCTTCTGCTTGCTGCCCATCTTTCAGCGCATTCTGCAAATCCTGATCTAGGTGATGGTGCTTTCCTGTCCGTTGATGACTCTGTTTCATTCACAAAGTTCTCTAGAGCCTTAAGTTCAGCTTCACCCTTTTGTTTTTTATATCTTCGGTATGCTGCTTGAATAAAGCATGCAGCCCAAGTACGCCACTGGTGTGAGTAGAACCTGAATTTGTGCCTCAGCTGTTTGCAATGCAGCCTCCGAAATTGTGCTGCCACGAACTTCAAGTCCTCCGCTACAAGTGCGAATGACTCAACTTCAGAAACTGCTTTCACTGTTCGAGTGGAGGATGGTAGAATCACGCTTGGACGTCGGTTGAGGGCCCATGTCAGCAGCTCCTCCCCACAGAAATCACCTGGTCCTATACGGCAAGAATTGAAGAAACCAGTACGGCCACCATTTGTAGTGTAAGAATCAAGATTCCCTCGAATTATGAAGAGCATTTCATTGACAGGATCACCTTCGCGCACAAGACAAGTGCTTTGGGTGCATAATGCAGGTTTTAGCCTCTCACATATTGCATCGAGCATTCTTTCATCCATTTGATCAAACAGTGGCACCTACCAAATTTTCAAAGATAGATCTAAACAGTATATAATCATTTTTCATATTATCTTTTTCCTCCATGGAACTTCTAGCTTATGCGAATGAAGTGTACTACATTCTCTTGCATATATTCTTGTAGAACTTACTCTTCGAACTAAGTCATAACAGAGATGGCGTTTGATATCTCTACGAAGATCTAGAGGAAGTCCTTTCAGAAGAGCTTCCTCATCAACTCCTCTTGTAGCAATCCATTTGTATTGATCATACTTCCTCACTGACTGCCTTAATTGTTGAGGTAATTGCCTGTGGCGCATCCACTGTTCTGTATCCATTCTCCTGATTCTCCACTCCTCTAATCTAATTGTTGTCGATTGGAGGTATGTCTGCCAAAAAAAGTAAATTATTGGTGGCTGAATGGCTTATAATACGACAATAGAGTAAATGTTAGTGAGCAAGGATTACTTGCATATTGACGATGAGCAAGGCAAAAAGAACCAGGCCGAGTGTTGCAACTATGATGGCAAAACTTATTTCTCCAATATGAGTACTTGTAGAAAGATCTTGTCCTAGAGAACTGCATAAACAAAACTGAAGTTGAAGATCGTGTGTCAATAATCAGCAATGCTGATTTCTTTGATGAGTGAGGAAAATTTCCAATCAGATCATCTCATAATAGCTGCTGTGTGCCAGTTGTGTGTTCAAATCTGTTAACTTTTAAGATTAGATAACTTATCAACATGGTTTACTTACCTTAGATTCTTCAAGCCCCACCAGAGGCAGTAGAAGTACTTGTTAAAAAACAAAGCAGATGTCACTCTAACTGTCACTGCATCACCATAAATACCAAATGGGTAATCACTTTTATTTGGGTCACACTGTCTTGTAATGTTGCTGGAATTGAACCAGAACTTCCTTTGTGGATCATTTACTCTCTGGCAGTCAAAATATCCATAATCACAAGACGGCTTCTCAAGACTGCACACATAGCTCCAGCAAGCTTCTTGCCTCTCAATCGATAGAAGATACCAACAAACTCCCAGTACCTATATATTTGTAGAAAGGAAAGGTGTTTTTTATATGATTGTTTTTTTCTTCCGTAAGGGAGGATTTTCATAAACAAACCAATCATAAGACATATGAAAGATTGTGATGCCTATGAACCCAGTCAGGCTGATAACGGCGAGTCAAGGAGAATGAATGGAATACATATAGATTGGGAGCTCCCAAATAGGGTGCATGTAACACCTAAGGAAAATCTCACGTAGGAGAGAGAAAAGTAAAGTGCTACATAACACGGAGCAAAAGTTCACACGGTAGGTTTGTACCCCAAGGAACAAATTTGTGAGGTCTGTTAGACCAAAACAGAAAATACATGTCATGGGCTTGGCCAGTGACAACAAAGAGAGACCATGATGTTTTCATTTGTCTACTGCAGTAGGGAAATGAAAAAGAAGAGGAGTTTCTGTATATGCATCTACAAATATCTAATGCAGTATAGTATTTTTTTAGCAAAGACTGAAGCATCTACCAAATAGGGAGCGCAAACTTCACTTACATGGCTTGCTAACATGTAGAGCATCAAGTTATAAGCAGCTCCTGCCCATGCTGTTTCAGTCACAACACCAGTAGCCTTGACAATTTGCGACGACAATGGAAATATGAGATAAAGTCTCGGGAAATACTGAAAAATGGTAATGAATCTTAGGACATTCTTCATGTTCGCCATTGTTGAGCCCCTTAAGTTAGGTATAACAACCCATATCAATACCTGAAACAATAATAAGCAATAGAATCCTTTAAACATGTTCACTGGTGTCCTATGTAGCAGTTCTAACATTGCAGTTCTGCGTCCACATGTATTTTGTCACGTATGATGTGTTTAGCTGCTTGTTTATTTTTCGGATAGTTTAAGTGCCTATTTGTGTACACCCAAAGTTGGAGAGCCATAGATGTCAGTTAAGGCCAAGTTAAACAGGCACATTTATTTATTATGCCTACTTATTATCAGTTTCAACACTCCCTACTCAAACATGTAAATGCGTACTTATAAAATCAGTTTCACCACTTAAATGTGCTTTTCAATACATGATTCTTATCATCTACTTTTACTACTAAGCCAAACGGGATCAACTTTATTCTATGGAAAACAAGTACCCTTAGTTTTTAGTAACTAACCTGGGGTAAAGGCAGGGCTGCAATGACATCAATCAAGAGACCTTTTCTGATGTATCTTTGTGCAATCTTTGAAGTATCTATAACAAGCTCTCCTCTCCCAAATACACGAGAAGATGGAGCAACATAAGCAGTTCTAAATCTAACGAAAATCTGTATCACATAAAAGATATCAGCTATTGTTCTAATAACTGTGAGAACAATTTCCAGAGTAACCCCTATATCTATGCACATATCGTCCTTGACGACTGGCAAGTAAAACAATAGAGGGTCTACGAACAATGAAATTAAACAGGATACTAAGAAAATCTTGTTCCATCTACGAACTACATGTCCTCGAGGATCCAATATCTTTTTGTTCACTCTTTCGTAGTCTTCTGAAAAAACTCGTGATAGTACTTTAGCTTTCAGGGATTTTCTGCTCCTGTCAGCCTTGTTATCAAGCTTATACTTCACCTTGATCACATTATCTCCATTAGCTGGTGCATTCTTTGTTGCTTGATCATCTTGGAATCTAAAGTTCAGCGTGTGAAAAAAGCAAATTCAATAGAATAACTATACGCCAATGTCAAGCAGCTTGATCAGTTTACGAAATAACAAGAAGTACTACGTATTTGGACCTTGATGTATGAATCCTCATATATTTGTCGTGCCATTTAAGCATATGTCATTTCAATATCATATAAAACAAAATTTAAAATGCTACTAATAAGATGTAGCAGTAATTCTCTATATATTCTACTGTCATATAAATCTCTGACACGACTAATCTCTCGTTAGAGACAAATAATATATTAAATAAAATAACGAAAGAAGTCTGACCAACCTTACCGATCTGGAATTACCATAAGTCATGACACTGTCTAAAAACACAATCTCATGTAGGCTTCAGTTAAATAGATTATCATCTTGTGTACAAACAGAGGAAAAGAAAAATCTGTGACGGTCACGAAATGATAACTTGAAAATGACTGGTTAGCAATTATAAGCCACAAAGAGAAAAAAAGCAAAACTAGTTGGTTTGAAATCATGTGAAAAGTTAATAGAAGGTAGTAGATATCAGTGAGACATCCAGCTGAATCTGAAAATTTAGTCAAAGAAATAAATCAAGCTAGTGTTGGGAGAAGCTAATAATGGCAAGCCAGATTAATCAAGTGACTATATTGAAAAGAATAATCTATATGATATGGCCAATTCATCTACATTAATATTGGGAGAAAAATCTCTGACTATGGATTGTGCTGTGTTATCTTTTACAAGTCCAAAACTTCCCTCCCAATATGGTGGAAAAAATTTCTATTAAATCAAAAGATCAGTAGACGTGGTCGTCTACGTAATAGTCCAGATATCATACCAAAAGACTTGTGCAAAACAAGGATCTAATACCGCAATTCGGACAAGTATGTAGTAACCAATAAAGATTTTTGATTGATCACTTTTTTGACCAAACATGCATACTGGAAATTTCACCAATAGCTTCTTAGCCATATCGTTCATTTTATTGATCCTGTCTTGTTTCCTAATTTTGGTTTCTCTTTATTAATTAATCTTGCTTATTGGGACATCTTCTCTACTTCTTTTTCTCTCCATACCTCTAATTTTACTACTACTTTTTTGCCTCAACTTTTTCAATCATTAGGAAATTAGACTGGGTACAATCAACAAGACGTACTGCCTACTTATATATTAGCCGGAGAAAAATTAACACACCAACTTTATGTAAAAGTAAGCTCAAATTGGAAGAAAAAATTAAAATAATGAATGATTTTTTCCACGCCCCTAAAGGTGAACTATGTTAACGACTAATATTTTTTCACAAAAAGAGTATCATGCATGGCTACGGCACCATTGGACAAGCAAATTAAAGGAAAGGGGATAGTAGGCACATGATTTGAAATATCAATTTAATTTATAATAATAATGGAATGTATATTTAAATATTTATAGATTTTTAATTATTATTATTTATATATAATTTATGCAAAATCGACTTAATTTCTATGACCCAATAAGCTTGTGCTCTAGATCCGTGACCATGGAGCTAACAGTGGTGGAGACCTTCTTTGTCTAGGGATACTCAGACTAGTTCATGTGGTTATGTTTTCAAATTTTGAATCCTTTTATTTGGAATTTTAGTTCCACTATTGAAAGACAATGTAATTGATTAATCGAAATTGACACGATAGAAAGTAGAGTCATATAGTTGATCTTCTTGTTAGGAAAACCAACTTGAGTGAACACTTTAAAAAAAAAAACATCAAACATGAATTGGTTAGCCTCGAATAAGAGGGAGATGGCCATCATTTATTGTCTCATGTCTGAGATAATAAAAATGACATTTTAGACCAGGACATGAATCAGATTTTGCAAATCTTCAGTTTAATAGGTATGAGCATTGCAATTTTGTAGGATTCTACAAGACAAGCTTAATAGTTATTAAAGCTTGGAGAGTTCAGGCTTATAATATGAATAATATATTTTTTTGAAGAGATATCTCGAAAGTCCATAAACTCGTGAGATAATATTCACAAAGAGATCAAGACATCAAATATTATTTTTGTAAAACCTATGATCAAAAGTTGATACTAGTGATCAAATATATTGAAAAATCATCTTGTATTTGAGAAATACACTACTAACAATCATCGAATCACAAACAACATTACGAGAGAAGAATTAAGGGTGAATTTTTTTTAGTTCAGATTCAAATTATATTTATTTGTGATTGCAGTTTAGTTTTCATTACTTTAAAATATATTAGAAATAATATTTCCAATAACGGAGTTAGGAATGGTTATTGAGTGCTAGGATATATTACAAAAGTTGTTTACCTTATTCCATAGTCTTAATACATTCACAACTCTTTAAATTTGTCAAGAAATTTTATTTAAAACACTTAAATTAAGAATTATTTCAATTAAGCACCTACATACATAATAAAGTATTTCTATCAGACATTTAGATTTTAAATTTTAATTTTTTTTTTGGCCATAACACGTTAGTAAAATTAAATTACACAAATATGGAAACAGTTCTTTTACCAAATCATACATACACGGAACACACATCTAAAAAAGAATATAAATTCATTAAATACACAGACGATTTAATGGGTTTTCTAGATAATCTCTCTCCTTGATTTACTCCTAATAGTTATTAATCTACAACTAATAATTTTCACCTAAATTAAAATTAGTACCTTCTCTCTTAAACTAAAAAGAGAAGGGTGAAATACGGAAGAAGACAAATTTTTATCTAGATAGAAGGAAAGTAATTTAGTGGTGATTGGAAAATAAAAAAATAATATAATAATGATCAATCCCCAAAAATTAGCAAATACAACAAAAATTTTGAAAAAAAATACTACTACCATAAATACAATCCACCAAAATCAGTGCATAAATAAAAAGAGAAAGATCAAAAAATATAATATAAAATAAATCTAAAAAATAATATAGCTATGTGCATTTGAACCAAAAAAAGAAAAATATTAATGCCATTAAAAAAACTGTCCTAAAATTTAGGAAAATGTTAATACAACAAGAAAATAGCAAAATATATAAATATAATTAAAAAATATCATAAATAAAGGACCAAAAATAAAAAGAAACCATAATTAAGACAAAACACCATAAAAACTGACTCCTTAATAGCCACATAATTATTGTCATCCCTATGGAAGACTAATAAAAAATGGAATGCTTTTCTGAATTTTTTTTTACCCAATCCGATAAATGATAATATAGTAAATGTAACAAAAACTACCGAAGAAAGAACCAATAAATATAGGCACAAAAATAGAAATAGAATGTATCTAATAATGTCTACAAAGGAAAAATCCTGTTAACCCAAAAATTTGGCCAAAATGATAATTTTTAAAAAATATATATATATGCCTTTTATTTTAAAAATTAAGTACATTTCTAACTTATGTTTTCAATACATGTACTAATTAGTGAAATTAATTATTACTCCATATTTTCATAGTCAAACATGGAAAATCAACCACATATTAAAGTTTTACTTTAATTTTATTCTTAAAATAAGTGTGTCATTTTTATCAATGTCAATTATATTCATTTTGTGTATTATAGAAAAAAAGAATATAAACGGATTAGATATTCTTTTTTAGCTAACGTGAAAATTTGATTTAAATTTTTAACAATCATTATTAAAATAAAATTTATGTAGAAGTACATTTGACCATTCTTACAAAGTTCAAGGGTAAAATTAAAATGTAAAGCCTTTTTTTTACCATTAAATTTAAAAAATTATATTATTTATTATATGTTCATTTGATAACTTGTGAACCAACTTATATTTGTTATTAATATGATCTCTAATTAAGTAATTTTATAAATTATTGTGTTTAAATAAATTTAAATTAAGTATTTAAATATTTTTTGAAATACAATTTTAAAATGTCAATAAAAAAGTCAAAACTCAAAATGTTTTAAAAGTATTAATCTTAATTAATTACAACTGAAAATTTTATACTATGACTCAGTTAATGATAGATCCTTTATACTTTTAGAAAAATGATTATAAAAATCTTGCAATTATATCCTACAATAATGTTTTTCCTATTTTTTCTAAAAATATTGATGTTGTATACACCAATAAATGTTTTACTATAAAATAAAATACTAAGAATTATCTTAAAAAAGTTATCCAGAATATATTTTCTTCTTATTACTTTGTGTACATAAAAGTCATCTAGCTTTGCAATTTACTCCACGAAAATAAATTATAGTTTTATTACGTAAATGTGATCTATTTTTAAAGTTTATAACATAAAAGATATATTTTCTAGAAGTGTTTATGAAACTTAGCATATAAATGAGCATATTAATAAGAAAAACTTAGTCACATCAATTTTTTTAATATTAATTATAATGCATAAAAATTATATAAAGAAATTAAATTAAAGAAAACAAATATAATAATATTGTATACACCAACGGTATTTATATTACAAAATAAAATATCAAGAGATGTTACAAAATTATTGTAAATGTACTCTATGCACTATATTTTACTTGACTATAAATTAAAAATAAAAATTTTAATTTATTCATCCATTTTAACAAATCAAAGTAATTTTATCGCTAATTTTTTTCATACTATACATAAATTAGTAATAGTCAAATCTAAAGTTTCACAACATTAGTAATAAAATTAATTTTAGTAAAATCTGTATCTAACTTTTCTTTAAAGAGTGTGTCAAGTAATAGAGCTTATTAATATGAAAAGGATGAAAAATTTAGCTTATTTTGGAGCATAATATCATATTTTTGGTACAAAATATTTAAGTTCATGAGAAATTTATGTTTTAAGTCAAAATTGAATGACTTTTTGTGTGATAAATTTAAAATAAGATTATTTTAATGTAATATTTTAAAAAAATTATGTGATAAATTCAAAAATAGATGAATCTTATGAAATTTATTCAAAAATATTGTAAGGAATTATATTATATATTTAATAGAATTAGTTTTAAATTTGATGAAAAATAAAAGCCAAAAGACAAGGGAAGAAAAAAAATGAATTAGGAAAATTAAAAGAAGGTAAAGTGAAATTATATGATGGATCCACATTATGCCAATTAAACAAGGGTGATAAGTCTTCCCCACAAGCAATGACAATTCCAACTTATTTATTAAATATAATTTTCTTCCACTTAAAATTTAGAAAATAAGAATAACTTAACTTTAACTTGGAATAAGTGACATAAAAATATTATAAATCACAATAATTAACAACTTACATATTTAAGAGACATAATTTTTTTTTAAAAAAAATTTAGGGCATAAATTACGATGGAGGGAGTAACATAAATTATTTGAAATTATGTAAAATACTATCAATCATAATAATTATCAACTTAAAATATATATATAGGATATAGTTATAATTGTAACATTAATTGGGTAAGAAAATGTTAGACCCCGTAATTAATTAAATGGAGGTTAATTGCTCATTCGGGAAAATTATTGTGATTGAGGTGTATTTTAA
>JAOTQJ010000096.1:3678796-3698443 GCA_025642045.1 Solanum sejunctum
TACTTTTAACCCGCAAAGGCTATTTTTCGACTCATTTTAACCCGTTAGGACTATTTTCAACCATATTTTTTTAACACGCAGGCTACTTCAACCAATTTTTAACCATATCACTTTTAACCCATAAGGCCTACCCTTCTAACCTATAAGGCCTACTTTTAACCCGCAAAGGCTATTTTTCGACTCATTTTAACCCGTTAGGACTATTTTCAACCATATTTTTTTAACACACAGGCTACTTCAACCAATTTTTAACTCAAAAAATGGCAACCATCAATCTCTGCTTGAATGCCCCGAAAAATTTCATTGGCTAAAACTATCAAATTTATTTAGTGAAAATGAAATCATATAACATATGTCATGTGTTGTGACGGAAGAAAAATACTTACAACCACCCTACAATTGTCCAAATAAAAGCACTTTCAAAAGAACTTTTACACATGACGACGTCATGGAAGGTGTTTTTGAAGCACAAAATCAAAAGAAGAAAAAGACAGAAAAAGAGAAACCAATATTCAAAGATGTGCAAGTTCAAAAATAACAAAAAAAAAAAAAAAACTCAGTATCAACCGCTAGAGCAAAAATTAAGGAGCAGTTTTTAAAATTGCAGTAACTAAAGCAAAGGAGGAATGTTGAAATTTGCTTTCAGTTACTGCACTAGTTTTTAGCAAAATAAGTTATTTAGTTTAAGATGAATTTAAATTTTAAAACTTAGTTAGGTTGTTTGAGCTGTTGAGATATTTCGGTTGTTTTTAAATTTCAAATTATACAGATTTTGTGTTTTATGTGGGCTATTTAAAGCCCCTGGATGCGTAATAAAATTATGAAAGTCATTTCAATCCATTGAAAGACTTCCAATCTTTTTGCTGCCCTATTCATCTTTTAAAAAACCAACACATACCTTGACGCATGCCTGGAAACCCTGAAGGTTTGAGATTCATGCACTTGCATCTAAAAGCATCTGCCAAAAGCTTATTCATGAGAACTTTGTTCTGATTCACATCAAGTTCTTTCTTCTTCCAAAGAAATGCTGCCTCAGCCTCCTGAAGTTTATGGTCATATTTCTTACGGATTTGTGCAATCGTTTCCTCTATCTCCTTCTCGCAATCAGATCTCAGACGCAATTTCTGCTCAAAAAGGGAACTTTAAGAAATAATGAACTAGGAGCAAAGAATCACAAAGTACAAAATTGGAATTAACCATGTCCTCAAGAATCTTGGTGCCCTGTTGTCGTTCTTTATGTATCCTTTCCAAATCTTTATGCAGAGGATCAGCATTGAAAGGAAGAGTTGAATTCAAAGTGGCCATCTGATGGTCAGGATGAACTGGTATGTTCCTGGGTCCTTGAACAACAGGCGCATTAATGTTCTGTTGCAGTACTGTTTGACTAGGATGCTCAGCAGAACCTGCCACTTGAACTGGAGTTCCAGTATTATGGGAAGATGCACCCTGTTTTGAAATGGGTCGAGGATCTACTCTACTGACTTCTGAGCAATTAGTCATTTCACAGCTCAGAGGTGACATCTCAACATTGACAGATGGACGCACTTCCAAATTACAACCTGACTGTAAAGGTTCCATCATCTCCCCATCCAAATGATGAGAAGACCCAAGGTTTGGCATAAAATTCATTTCATCATTATGGGTATCACGGATAATGTCACTAGGTGGATCGTGAGCAGCAAGCAAAAAATCATCAGAAGCTGGCTGCTGTTGCGCAGAACTACTAATTAACACAGCTTCAGAACTGTTGGCTCCATATTGCCCAGCATCAACTTCAACTTGTGTTCCACTCTGATTTTCTGGGAGTGGCATCTCATGAGTGAGTGCTCCATTATATCTTGAAGACTGGAAACATTCATACTGATTTAGCTGATTCAGTTTAAGTGCAAAACCATCAACAACAGAACAGCCAACATATTTCCACAATATATCAGGATAGAATTCATAATAAGTTTTTTGGAGGGTAGAACTGCACATCACCGGATAAAATGGTCCAAATGACCTGTTCTACAGCTTGGAAAAAACATTAAGAGATAACTTGACAATTACTAGCTCAAAACGATCTAAACAGAGCATGTCTTTCCATTCGAGATATTTTTTACTTTTCCTAGCAAGAGCATTAGCATATATATCAGTGTCCAAATTCTGAATCCAGATGTTCTACACAATAAAACAATACAAACACCAAATAAATTTCAAAGACAGAGACCACTTACTTGATTTTGAGCTAAAGAACCACCATCATCAGAACTAAGAACTGCTGCTATCAAAGGCAAGTCAACTACCAATTTCAGAGGAGAAATTGGGTTTGTCTCAGTGGATTTAACTGCATCTCTCAGGTTATCTTCATAATTTTGCAAATGAGAACTATTTTCCAGACTACTGTGTTCCGTATTCAATTCTTCAGTAACATTATTTACTTCTGCATTATCATTCCCCGGAACTATATCAAAACCCGGTCCAGATACCTCCAACAAATGCTCTCTAGTTGGATCCACTAGTAGAACCTCAGCATGTTCTTCAGGGGGCAGAATAGAAGAAACAATTTCCGCTGAACTGCCACCTGAATCAACCACTTCATTAGGCTGCTGGGATCCAGCAACCAATGTTCCAGTGCTAGTGGCAATTTCAACTTGCTCCTTTGTTGCTGGCGTAGTTAAAACATTTGAAGTTCCAACAGGAGGAATATTTGACACATTGAAAGTAGACACAGGTATCTCTGGACCACCTACTTCAGTAGCCTTCTTAGAACTTGC
Organism: Solanum sejunctum; assembly: GCA_025642045.1. Classification (NCBI taxonomy): domain Eukaryota; kingdom Viridiplantae; phylum Streptophyta; class Magnoliopsida; order Solanales; family Solanaceae; genus Solanum; species Solanum sejunctum. Next base: position 3,681,553 of record JAOTQJ010000096.1, read on the forward strand.
AGTTAATGATCCAATTTCCTCTGAACTACGAGCTAAATCACCTACTTCATTAGGCTGGTTGGATTTGGCAACCAACACACCAGGCATAGACACAATCTCAAGTTGCTTCTCAGTTGCTGGCACTGTTAAAACATTTGATATTTCAACAGGAAGAATATTTGACTCATTGGAAGTAGATACTAGTTGATCTGGATCACCTACATCATTAGGCTGCTTGGATCTAGCATCCAGTGCTCCAATACCCTCTGAACTACCACCTAAATCACTTCCTTCATTAGGCTCTAGCTGATTCGACGTATCAACCAACACTTCAGCCATGGACACAATCTCAACTTGATCCTCCATTGCTGGCTCTGTTACAACATTTGTCCTTTCAATAGAAAGAATATTCGACTCATCACAAGTAGATGCAGGTACATATGAATCACCCACTTCATTAGACCGCTTGGATATAGAAACCAATCCTCCATCAACAGACTTGAACCCAGCTAGGTCCTTTGTTGCTGGAGTTGTCAAAACATTTGTAGATTCAATAGGAACAATATTCGACATATCAGAAATAGATGCAGCTACATCAGACTGCGTGCTATCCAAAATATTACCTGCATTCAGTTCCTTAACATGATGTCCAGTTACAGGGTGAACAGTGTTGGGAGAATTGTGTGAGACATCTACATTTTCCTGAGAGCACCCTATGCCATCTACCGGGTCAGATCCAACACCCCTTAAAGAATTTGCTTTGGCCAACCACAAAGCAGCCTTTTGCATTTCCTTTTTCTTCGTAGCAGAGTGTTCCACCTCAAGCTCTTTAAGTTTCTGATCCTTCTGGCATTTGAGCTCTTGCATTTTTCTTGAAAATTGAGTTTCTAATGGTTTTTGTCTATCCTTTATTGAAGGATTCCGGCCATGTACAGACCGAAGAACAGCAAACTGCAATATATAATCCTGCTCAAGCTCTTCCTTCTTCTTTTCCCATATTTTCAGGAACTCTTCAATTTCCTCCTTTTGCTTTTGTAACAGTTTTGACATTCGCCTCTCACATCTACACTGGACCTCCTTAATGAAATTTTCCCTTTCAATATCCACAAGTTCTTCTTTAGGCGTCACAATGCATTCCCTGTACAACTTTTTAACCTGTAATCTTTCTTCCATTTCCTTTTGCACATTCGACGGGGGAGATTCCACAACTTGTGGCATGCTTCCTGTTGATGGCTCTTCTGCAATAGATATGGCAGCTAATAAACAACACTTAGAAGAACTTGAAGCATTGTCATTTTGATCCAACCATTGCAGGAACGACTTTTTCAAGGAACGGATCTTCAGACAGACATTGTTTGTCTCTTCTTCGGTGCATCCAAACTGTAAGTGCTGTTTTGCTAGCAAGAATGTCCCCTCTTTGTCAATCTTCTGCTTTAAGATTGAAGCTGCAACCCAACACTGAGAAATTCATAGTAAACGTCAAATAAGAAGAATCACAGCAACAGTAAAGATGTTTTTTCCTGAAGCAAGACGCTCTTAAGGGTCATTTTTGGTGAGAGAGAAGGCGCAGAGATTAACAATGTAGGGATTGTAACAAAGGAACTAGTAACACAGGTTTTGTTACGCAGGGATTAAGATATATGTATTGTTTACTTATAGACATATTAGGTGTGGTTTAATATGTGCATTACTAATCCCTGTATTTCCTAGTCCAACTTCTTTCCACAAAAAATAATAAATAAGCTCCTACATAACTTACGCATATTAGTTATGCAGGAAACAAAAAACGCCAATCACAGAGTGTATTATTATTTACTCTTCTCATAATCATGGTGACGTGGTCAAACTATGCCACCTAGATTAATTCTACAGGTTATTTGTTACCTCCCACACGCACAGGTAATGGGTCACCAAAGCTTGGCTAGGTGGAAAAAGACCACCTTGTGTTTTTCCCTTGGGATTTGAACTTGAGACTTCATGGTTCTTAAACCATTTCATTTGACCACTCTGCCACAACCTTGGGTGCCAAAAACATGTATTATATAATGCTGATTTTAATGCAAGTCTCAAGGGGCGATCAAACATTTGTATTACTAATGTGGATTTTTAAGCATGTTTTATAGTATCTTAGTGGTGCAACTAAATGACCCCCAGTATAACATAAAGTTGAATGATAATTTAATGAATGACTTAATACTACTTCAAACTAACCAAATAAGAGTTTATCTTGGCATCAGATTAAAATTCTGTCAGACTACCAGGGATCTACACGACATGATTGAATTCAAGAACATGCATAGCATCAGATTAAACAGATCTGACAAACCATTGTTGAATGTACAAAAGATTTAACAATGACATTGGTAATAGGAAAAAGTAAACTTGATAGGCCAATTAATATATACTATTGATTAAACAGGTAAGTAGATGTAGACTGATGACTAGACAAATGTAGGATGTCAATATGATAGATCAGCTATACTGGGCTGATATGTCCAAGCGAGACAATAGAAGCACAAGCCGCAAGTGTATCTCAAAGATGAGATTTCACTGTTGTATTTTTCTTGATGAGAATAGATTTGGATGGAATGAAGAACACAAAAGAGAGACACATAAAGTGATGTGGAAACAGACATCAAACATACAAAAATAGTAAAACTAAAAACGTTGACAGGAAAAGTTTGGTTGAGCAGTCTCCAAGAAGCTAGTTAGATTGCTACCAAGATCATAGAAACTCTTAACATTGAGTGAAACTAGAAGCACAAAACTTCTTATCAAATTGATATCAATAGAAGGCTCATAAATACAAGAATATTGAGCTACATGATTTTTCTTTTTCTTTCTTTCAGTCTTTTTTTTGGGAAAAAAAATCCTCATTTTTTGGTTTCCTAATTATTATGCCTTGATAAAATTTTACCTGAACTTTTAAGATAAGTCGATGAAAAGAATGATTGATTCGAATGACAAAAATAAAATATTTTAGAAGGATGCAAATAGAAAAGGATGGGTAGTGGAGGCAGAAAGATACTGACCAGGGATAACTGGAAAGCCTGTAAAATTGTTGCAGGTTCCCTGCTAACACGATGATTCTCCATGACATATTCCAGAAACTTTCCCACTGTATGTTTGACAGCATCCTGCATTAAAATTTTGGTCACATGGCCAGCAAGCCAAGACTGGGACATTACACCTCTAACCTATTCTTTAGGTATATTACAGTAGAGAGTTCTCCCAAATAGGAAATGCCACAAGTATGTCAATCATTCAAAAAAAAAAACACTTATTGCCCTTTACATAGAGGATACTACCAAGTAGTTTGGTGTTGAAGCCTGGTTCGCACAAACAATTAGCAGTAAGAAATTTGGTACAGATCAGAACCTGGTTCTTACTATTACATTTTGTAGATACTAAACCAAGACCCAGTAAACCACTGTTGTAACAATTGAATTACGGGATGAGATGGAAGACTAAGCAAACAAGATGGCACATTATTAAAAAGAAAAAACAATTAGGAATCAATAGCATACACTAAGAAAAGAACTAGGTTGAAATGTCTCCAATAGAACAATGAGAAATCAAAGGCACTTTGTAAAATTAGCAGCAAACTATACGAAATGTTTTTAAGATGAAAACAGAGGAATGATCTCAGACATGAATTTCGAGGCTAGCCAACTTTCAACCTAAAGTCAAATTTTGTCACATCAGGGGCGCAGGTTTCAAGTCTTATGAAATCACCAGATGTAAGGAAGGAGCAGATACATGGTATGAATGGACCGAACACAGCAGAAATTTAATGAGATATGAAGATTAGCATTAAAGTTTGAGATGGCTGATCTCAGTAATTTATTGAGGCGTTGAAAGTCCAAGGGTAGTCTGTTAAAAGATGAAATGTAAAGGACCTCTATTAGCATTCTTTTGTACCCTTAGATACAATGAAAATGGTAGATATGTCAGTTTTATTGCTATTCAAGGACAACAAAGCAGTCACTATTACACTGGAATCTTCATACAAAGGGAAATGGAGAAACATTGCTCATAAAATAGCAAAATTCACCTATGCAATTTCATGCATGTTTTAGCTATGATTTAAAGATGATTTCCTATGAACTCATGCATTATACCCTAATTTTTTTTTATTATTAATTATGATCATGATTTGACAAAGATTTCATGCATGTTTTGTGAGAATTATGATCTTGATTTGACAAAGATTTCATGCATGTTTTATGAAAATGATAAACTATGTTTTAATGATGTCTCTCAAAAAAGAAAGAATGATGTGTAAGATTTTCTCGCCTACTTATGGATTCGTAACGATGAAAGGACAATTCTCACATTACATGAATCTTGATTTTGAGCTACTCCAGGATTATGACTTTATGAAATGAATTGGTAGTTACAGGGGCAGACCTAGGGAGGGGTGAGGGGGTTCATACAAACCCCCTTTTTTACACAGTATATATAAGGTAAACTTTTTATATTTTTGTATATATGTTAAACTTGAACCTCCTAAACAATAAGTAACGTTTAGCATAATGGTAGGTTTCATTTTAAATGAACTCTCATGCTCGAGGTTCGAATCCCACTTAAAGCATTATTTTTAAGCTGCTCTTGGTTATTTCTTTCATTTAATTTCGACTTGGGGAACCTAACCAATATTTCACTTTATTTTTTTTTAAAAGTGCTGAAATAATATTCGACTATGTATTCTACTTCTTTTGGAAATTATATTTTGTTGGTTTGTTCGCATATTTATACTTTTATATTTCGAACCCCCTGAATGAAAATCCTAGATCCGCCACTAGGTAATTAGCTATTGTCTTTCCACATGATATGCTTTAATGATTGATTTTTATCTATTTCGTTGAGACTTGATTTAGCACCAAGAGGACTTTGAGGTGAATGCTTGGTAAGAGAGTATCCAATAGCAATCTCTAGTCTCATAACTATGCGCCGATGTAGGTTATCTTAATTGACTTTAGCTAGTAGACCCACAAATAGCATATGATATGATACAGAATCTACCTTGACAAGTAGTCTCTCTTTTTTCGATGTAAGAGTTACATCGGATTCCATATTATAGCTTATTGTCGGTTAAGCTTGATATCCACATATGAGCACGTTTTCTTATGGCTTATGCTTCCTCAAAGTTTTCGTTGTATTTTCTTCACATGCATTGACCATATTCATGTCTTATTACCATGCTTGGAGTGAAATGCTTATTTGTTTCTAACTTGATCAATTACATATTATGATATACTGCACGGTGCATATCTCATATACTCGATACATTCCAAAGTACTGACCACATACTTTTGCCTATATTGTTTCATAATATAGGTCCAGACAATGCCCACCCCACCCGTAGATAGCTACAGCTTATTCAGTTCGAGTGGGTGAGTTCTCATATTCCAAGGACGTACTTCATGCCTTATATTTTCAAGCTTTCTTTGTTACCATGTCAGACTATTTCGTGAGCTAGGACCTATCCAATCACCTCTTTTTATGATAGAGACTACTGGATATATGTTGAGATGCTGAGTCTGCGCAGTCGTTTTAAATTTGTCCTGCTATTCTATGATATCAGATTATTTAGACTATTCTCCATCTAGTTCTGGATTATGATTTTTCTTTAATTCAGTATGCTTATGTATGACATGTGGTTAGTTTGGGGTCTCTCGAGATTCTGAGCACCATGTTATGATGAGGTAGACTCGGGTTGTTGCATGTGTGCGCTAAACAACAACATATCCAATGAAATCCCATATAGTAGAGTCTAGAGAGGATAGAGTGTACACAAACCATTCCACTATCTCATGGAGACAGAGAGGTTTCCGAAAGACCCTCAGCTCAAATGTATCCGCTCTAAGTAAAAGGAGAAAATAATAGATATAGAATAAACGCTAAAACAAAAGGCAATGTCAATGCTACAGGAAAAAAAATAAAGTAGCAGAATAATTGAAGAGAAGTACAAACACAACCATAATAGCATGACTAAATCTATGACAAACCTAAAAACCATCATCATGCAAGACAACATTCTACCCCTACTAACCTTCTACCATAATACACGATGTCTACTTTTAACTATCTAATGTCATGTCCTTGGTGATTTAATGTTGTGTCATATCATGTCTAATCACCTCTCCCCAACACTTTTTTGTTCTACCCTTACCCTCTGCTTAACCCATCAATCCAACTTCTCGCACCTCCTAACTAGGGCTTCGACTCCCCTCCTCTGCACATGCCCAAACCATCTGAGTCTTGATTCTCTTTCATCTTGTCTCCCACAGAGGTCACTCCTACCTTCTCCCGAATAACTTCATTCCTAATTTTATCACTCCTTATATGACCAACATCCATCTCAATGTCCTCGTCTCTGCAACATACATCTTCTTCTGAATATGTGAGTTTTTGAATGGACAGTACTCTACTCCATCTAACAAAGACGATCTAACCACCATTCCGTAGAATTCACCTTTAAGTTCGGTGGTACCTTATTATCACACAATATGCCAAAAACAAGCCTCCATTTCATCCATGTTGCATCCATACGATGCGTGACATCATCCTCGATGTCCCCACTACCCTCGATGACAAACCCAAAATATTTAAAGCTTTCTCTCTTGGGAATAATTTGAGCGGCAAGCCTCACTTCCATGTCCACATCAACCATCGTACCACTAATTTTGCCCTCCAAGTATTCTGTTTTGGTCTTGCTCAATTTGAACCCTTTAGACTTGGAGTTTGTCTACAAACCTCCAACCTATCATTAACTCTATCCTGTCTCTCATCAACATATGTGCACTAAGCCTCCAAAAAATGCAACAGTTTTCTGGAATGTGGAACTTGTACCTTAGGAGGAACTTAAATGACTGGGAGATGGGAAATATAGTCGCTTTCCATGATATAATGGCACAGTTCAGTAATCTGACTGATGAAGAAGATAAGGTTGTTTGGAAGATTCGCAACAAAGGGGCTTTCAACGTCAGTTCAGCTTACAAAGACCTTAATCATTCAAATGACAGGATGGAGTATTGGCCATGGCAGATGATCTGGAGAACTAAAATCTCATCCAAGGTTAAATTGCTTCACATGGTTACAAGCAAAGGAAGTAATGTTGACACAAGAAATTATGAGGAAGAGGAATTTCCAACTGTGCTCAAGGTACTATTTATGTGAGGTATAGGCAGAGACAGTCAACCATCTACGTTTGCAGTGCAAGTCGGCAGATCAATTAAGGAGACTATTCAGCAGTCTTAGAAAGATCACTTGGGTGAAAGCAACAAACATAGCACAACTCCTAAAGTGCTGGATTAATGTGGGCAATACTACAGTAGAGGAGGAGAGATGGAAGATTGAGCCATCTTGCAAATGGTGGACGATGTGGAAAGAAAGGAATAAAAGGTGTTTTGACGGCAAGAAAAACAATTTGTAGATTTTTTAGATGAATTGTCTAGCTCTTTATTATTTTTAGAGTACATTGGTTGGATTAGTATACGCAAAAGATTTGCTTGATGTTTTAGACTATTTGTGACAAAGCACAGACAGAGACTGTTAGGTTGTAATACGTTTTGGAAAGGGGACTAATTGATGTAGTATACCTGTGGATATATAGATAAAAAGTTACCCTTTCCAGAAAAAAAAAAAGTTAAACAGTTCCAAAGCTTGATTAATTTACTTCACAACCAAAGTGCATGCATGGTTGCCATGACCTATGGAGGTAGGGGTGGGGAACAATGGTATCTTCCCTGTCAAGACCTTTTATGAAAAGCTACTAATTAGGAAGAAGTTGCTTTTCCACATAATTGGGTGTCCTGAGGTACCAAGGAAGGTGTGTTGCTTCACTTGTCTCAGCAGCAAGAGTAATTTTGTTGGTGTTTTCTGTGCAAGGAAATGTAGACCTTGTCCTGATTCCTTGTCTGGTTGCTTTGAGGTTATGGTGGGAAATCCTAACATGGTTTGAAATTTATTGTGTGATGTCAGGCATCCAGAAAGGATTGATATTTACTTGGAATTGTGGACGGAGGAGAAGAGGAAGGCTTGAAGTGTTGCCCCACTTGCACTGATGTGAGTTGTTTGGAGACACAGAAATAGGAGAGCTTTTGAGATAGAGATGACTTTTGTAAAGTTGAGGACTAGTCTCTATCCCTTATTTCTTTTGGTGCACCCACAAGGTTCTTTGTTATACAGAAGTCATCAAGAAAGAGAGGATTAGGGGTCTTTCATAGAAAACCATCAATTGTAGGTTTTCTATTTTCAGGGGGTATACCTCTTGCATGAGGGCTGCCCATTTTAATGAAATTTATTTACCCTATCCCAAGAAACTTGTTCTATACCATTTGTCAATGTGAATCTACTCTCTGCTTTTTGGCGAATTAACTACGGAAGTTCACCCTCTCCAAGGCAGAGGGATGGAGTTTTTATAAACCGTACTAGGTTTCCCAAACTTGAACAGGTTTGGATCTGCGAGCACCGCAGAAAGGATGTTCTGGTGGTAACTGTTGTGCCAAAAACTGCAGAAAAATATATCCACTTGAAGGGAGTGTTAAACGAAAAGATGTCAATTCAGAGGCAGACACAAAACCAGGAACTCAAACATAAAAAGATTAAACCTTTGACGAGTTAGTATCATACTTATCCACTAGAAGCTATCAACAAATGCATACAACTTTTTCACCATGAATAAGAAAGGTATATTTTCCTAACGTCGAGAAGTTTATCTTTTAAACGCAATGCAACATAATGTTCCTAGATTCAGAAGCCCTCCCAAAACCCACTCTTTATGATTAATCTGGACAACCGAAGATATGTTAATTTATTTTCACTGTTCATCAAAGCACCTGTATACTCTCCAAAGACATCTACAACTTAAAAAAATAAAAACTCTGAGGAAGAGCAGGCAGGAAATGGATACCGAAAGCTTGAGCACTTCAAACAGCTTTCCAAACTCATCTTTCAGATGGATATGAAGGCTTTTCTGCTCATTGTACAGTAGTCGCCCTTCTTCAGGCCTAACAAGTTTTGCCTTGTGCAACAGATGAGATGGAGACCTAGAAACATGCTCCCCACCAATCTCATCATTTTCATGAGCACCTGGATCCAACTAAGACTTAGCAGCTGATATTTCTCAACATATTTATACATATGAAACAACAAACGAACTCTAACAGGAAATATATTGAATTTATCTTATTGAAGGGATACCTCCTTTGGAAACTGCTAGCTCACCTCTTCCAGGTGAGAGGCGACTGGAGATTGCTTCCACGCTATGGTTTACCACCTTCCTGCGTTTCTTTCCTGCTTCATCATTACAATTAGGTGGATCCGGTGATTCATCAAAGTATTGAACTCTCTTTCTGTTCCTTGGGGTTGCTCTGCATAAATTTCTCCACTCTGGATTTCTTCCTTCCAATAGCGCTTTCCAAAAAACTTGAGGTTCAACACCGATTTTGAAGTCCAATTTTTTCTCACCAAGCAGCAGGATATTAGAACTGTAAGTTCCCATGCTCATTTGAACTTTTGAAATAATGGAATGACTTATGTTCTTGTCATCAGAGCTTTTAGAAATTATTGCAGAAAACTCACTAATAACGTCATTTAAAAGCAACTGCCCTGATGAGTCATTTGAAATTGTGGTTTGAATGCCTTTGGAGTGGTACTCATCCAATCTACTGAACAAATTTGAGGCTCCCCACATAAGGGTGTTATTGGGGCTCCGGCTTAGGCTATGCAAGTTACTATCATGATTCAGGTCCTGTTTAGCAAGGACAAGGGCTCTTTCTTCAATAGTAAAACATGAATACAGTCGGAAAACACTGATATATTTCGACTGTGAATCTATGGTTAACTTCTGGAGTTGTCTCAAATCATTTGCAGGATTTGTCTCACTATCATATATAATCACACTATCAACTGACAGCAATTTAATGCTCGGATGGCAAACACGATTCTCTAGTAAGAGAACAAAGCGCCCACTTTCCTTGCTGTTAAACCTGTGAAGCGAAGCTTGCCTCTTGGACATAACAACACCTGTCTCAACTCTTTCATAAGAATCTTCACCAAATCTTTGACGCAGAAAATCATCCAGAATATCACCAATAGATGCCCCCGAGCCGGATCCAACAATTGACTGCATTCAAAGAAATGGATTTTGACAATCAGGCAAAGAAATTGAAGAGAATGTGATAAAATACTTCCTTGGAACTACACACATCATGATGATATGTCCTAATGTATGTGTTATATATATACAGGATGCTGGTATCTTGATGTATGTTTGTCGCTGTGTGTGATACATATATAATACGTGCTGGTCCACTTCTTCCTATCTACCTAACCATTGGCTACCACAGTTATCCCATACTTGAGTTGTGGGAATTAGAGGTGCAGCAAACCGGCCCAAACACCATCTGCCATCCCCCACCCCTCCACGCCCCCCAAAAAAAGGTCAAAAAAGCAACCACTATGCTTGATAGTACACATAGGATGGCTGCCCACTAACATGCCTGTTCAAGTATGATACGAAAATGAATAGATTTGACGCAACCTCAAAAGCTAACTCATCAAGTGAGAATTGACCAAGACCAGATAAGGAACAACCACCGCATTCCCTCAACTAATGCGGGACACTCCAACACCCCATAAGCTTGGAGAAATGGGTAAAAAGATTCCCAAAATCATACAGGAAACAACAATACAATTAACGTAGGACATCCTAACAGAGTGGACTTGTTCTTATTTAGGCCAGAGAGATTTTCAGATGGCACATCTAAGCTTATAGGTAAGTAAAAATGTCATTAAAGATAGAATTAGTCATAAAAAGATTCAAAAGAATCTAGGAGACAAATATATAGGATAAACAGAAACAACATGATTCATGAAATTGCACAAACGAGGAGAGTCTACATTTTTTCCATAGGTAATTAGTAAGTCAATAATAATATTTAAGCACCTAAGACAACCCCAGGCAGCAACCCTAGAACTGCTTAAGGTACAACAACAACAACATAACCAGTGTAATCCCACAAAGTGGGTCTAGGGAGGGTAGGGAGTACGTATACTTTACCCCAACCTCAAATGTAGAGAGATTGCTTCTGATAGACCCTTTGCTCAAGAAAAAATGACAAGTAGTGGATGTACAAGAAAGAAAATATAGTAACAAAATAGTACTACAACAAAATTATATGATAATCGAAGTATGTACAAGAAACATCACAGAGTAACAGAAACCGAAGACAAGAAACTATAAGAGTAATACTATGGATACTAGTATGGACAAACAACAGGGCAATGCGCTCCTACCTACTAACTTTCTACTATGATCCGTGTTATCCACAGCCTTCTATTAAAGGTCAAGTCTTTGGTAAGCTAAAACTGCACCATGCCTAATCTAATAACCTCTCCCCAAAACTTCTTCAACCTATCTCTACCTCTACCTCTCATGAAACCATCCATAGGCAACCTCAAGCATCTGTGCATCTCCAGATCACATGCTCGAACCATCTCAACCCCATTTTCTGCATCTTGTCCTCCACTGAAGTCACTCTGACCAAATCTCGAATATCCTCATCTTTAATCCTCTCTCTCCCAAAACTGCTTAAGGTAGTTATTAGAATAGGAAAATGAATTATATATGAAAACTTATGTGGAAAGTAATTGTAATATAGTGTCTATAAATAGGCACAATTTAACAGTGCAGATACACAATTTAATAATATTTTTTCCATTGTTTCTCAGGTGACAAAATGGAGGCTTACCCTTGGAGTATTGTGTGATAAGAAGATACCACCTAAACTCAAAGGTAAGTTTTACAAAATGGTGGTTAGACCGTCTTTGCTGTATGGGTGGAGTGTTGGCAACTCAAAAGCTCACATGTTCAGAAGATGCAGGTCACAGAGATGAGGATGTTGAAATAGATGTGTGGTCACACCAGGAGTGATAAAATTAGGAACGAGACCATTCGAAAGAAGCAAGAGGTGGCTCCTGTGGCTGATAAGATGAGGGAAGCGAGACTGCGATGGTTTGGACAGGTGCAGAGAAGTAGTACCACCGATGCTCCTGTTAGGAGGTTCGAGAGGTTGAATTTTAGGAGTTACATCAAGGAGTAGTGGTAGACCGAAAAGTATTGGGGGCAGGTGATCAGACAAGATATAGCGAAACTTGATCTCACTAAGGACATGACCTTAGATAAAAAGGAGTGAAGGTCGCGAACTAGATTAGTAGGCTAATAGGCTAATACAGTTAGGTTGATGTCTGGACTTGGAATATAGTAGGGTAATAGGATTAGTCGTGTTTTTATATCATGTGTTGTCATTATCCGTCATATATATGTTGATTTTATCGTATCTACACACTATGATGTGCTTTTCGTTATTAGTCGTTCTTTCTGTTTCCTTCTCATTTCCCTTTTTTTCCATATCTATTTTATTCTGCTTATGGGTTTTTGAGACGAGGATTCCCCGGAAACAGCCTTTCTACCTTGTGAAGCAGTGGTAAGGTCTGCGTACATTCTACCTTCCAAACCCCACTTGTGGGATTCCAGTGGATATATTGTTGTTTCTTACTAAGTTGCTCGAACTCTCCAAAAATGTTGCCGCACCCGTGTCGGATCCTTCAAAAATACACTATTTTTGGAGAATCTGACACGTACCCGTCGACATTTTTGAAGACTCCGAGCAACATAAGTTTCTCTTTCTCACGTAATATCAGAGCCATTGTTGTGATGTACCAACAAATTTTGGGAGAAAATTCATCACTGCTTTTCCTCTCTCGATAATATGCCCGAATGGTGTGTTGGAGTCTACAAGTCCCACGCGAACTATTTTCTCTTCAAAACGGTTGTCCAATCTAATAGCTTAACTGTGTACCCCTATAACTTAATGGTCCTTTAACCTTTAATCTTGCCCATTTAAGGTTGTTTTCCATAGATGTTTCTTCCTCTATTTCTAGCCCGCCTCTACACTGCTCTCTGATTACTTTGAAGATTCCATTTGTCCATAGGTGAAGGGTAAATCCCATAGCTCTGACCAATGTCCACTCTCTTCCTCGTCTATTCATACACCATCCAACTATCGTAGTGGACCATTTAAGATGCAAACTTTCTTTTTTCCTACTCCATTCCCCTTGGAGTACATGTTTCACCATGTATTTTGTTGAAAATTCAAAATAAGAATTTATTATCCACCATTTCATAAATATTCACCCAAAAGTATTATTTCATGTCGATAGAGTCCATCCATCTTCTCATATCTGATAGTGTTGTCAAAATCGCTAAACACACATCTTCCAGCACTCCATTCCCCGCAGTTGTGCACCCTCCGATACGATATTCTTTTCTCACTAGCAATGTTGTCAAAGGCGCACTTAAGCCCTGAAGCACAACTTAAACATGTTGAGCCCTTTGTTTACCTTAATATGTGCTTCAATATCGTCTTCGAAGTTCTAAGGCATACTCTTCCTTGCAATTGAGCCACTTCTAAAGCAGTAACACTAAACAATTGATGTTTCACTTCATCGTAAAGAAATCAATTTTTTCCTCATATAATTGTCGTTAATGCTTATAATTATTAGTCTTGGACAAAACATACATATTTGTATTCTTTCTGCCTCTTTGCCTTTTTTTTAAATTAAAGCTCATGCTTTATTTGCCCATCGCGCTTAAAGCCCCAATGGACCTCAGAGCTGTTTTTGCGATTTTTGCTATTGATAACATTGGCCAGTAGTGCTTAGGTTGACTCCGTCGTTTTCCATTTACTAGTTCTCCATTAACTGGTTCTCCTAGTTTCAGCATGTGGAGTTATCGGATCTGTGTTCTGGAAGGTGTTGGTAATAATAGGACTTGAGTCTACTTTTAAGAGCCTACTAATTTTGAACATGATGTCCCTCCAAGCTCCAACAAACATTAAAAGTAATTTCTGGGATAATGACAGATCTATTGTCACCTGGTACAGCTACAATACTTATAAATCTAGCGAACTTGTGTTCCTTTGAGCAGAAAAATAGAGCATGCTCCTCTTTTGTTATACATCTTCACACCGCGCTTCATCATCCTTGAAGCTTCCAGTAAGACTAGCATATCTACTCCATGGTTTTTTTGTTGAAAGTAGTTCTGCCAATCAGATCACGGCTAGGGTCCACCCAATCGAACCAAGCTTCCCACCTTGATTTTAAGTCTAGTGATGTCGTAAGACTTAAAACCCACCGCAAAGTACATCCTATTCCCCCCCATCGTACATGTTGTTTGTGCAGGTACACCGGAGAGCCCTCAATGCTCCTGGAAAACGCACCTAGAAAGTGATTTTTCCCTACCTTGGTTTATGTGATCTTTCCAAACAAAGAGCATATTGCTTCATTTAGTTGAAAGGTCATTGTCTTAATAGTTGTAAGGTTCATGAGTCAATTGAACCAGCTACTCCTGTGATTAAAGAAAAATTTCAAAAATACTTTCATCTTATTTCTGGCATTTGTCAAATGGATATTTTATTAAATTGTCATGAAATTAGGTACAGCACAAAAATTAACTGAATTATTATATATACATCTAGAAGTTGGTGATGAATTTGAACAAAACATTGTTGTTGCTAAAGAATTATCTCTAGATGTACCCATAATATTTATGAATGGTTTCAATAATTTACTTATGATAACATGATTTAGCAAACATAACTTAACACAAAAGATAAGGTATATGAAAATTTAAAAAGAAAAATTGCATTTAGTTACCAGGCCCAAAATAGCCAGCTTAAAATGGTTCAGTGGTTCGAATTTCGAACCAGGCCCATTAAATTTATTAGCAGGATGAACCCCAAACTGTCCCTTCAGGAAGTTAACAGGACCAGTCCATGACCATGGGCTGGGTAGCCTAGTTGTCTAGATTATGAATAATTCACATTAGTCTAGCCTATTTGGTTCTTGTTCCATTTCCTCTTTCAATATATTCAAGGAACATCTTTAAGTGGTTGTGAGATGCTCCAGACAAGATGAGTCTATCTTACTTGGCCCATTTTATATAGGAACTCAAATGGCTCCAAGAATAAACAGTTAGTTCTAAGACAGTATAGGAAATGCAAACCTGAAAAAGAACAATCACTCTATGTTGTTGGAGTCTCATCTCCGTGAGCATCTTGTCAAGGAATTGTAGTTTTCCACTTGCTTTTATTCCTACTTCCAGCATTTCAGAAGGAGAAAGCCCTTTATTGAAGGGTTGCAGCAAAGGATCCAGAATATATGGATGATCACAACACTACAAACAAAAGCAAGCACATATAATTCAGAGAACTATCAATATAAGTGCCTTTCATTGACATCTGACGGCGAGGATGAACATTAAAATTTAATATTGGCTATGGCAATGGAACACCGACAGTTCAACATAAATCTTAATTACAATACTGTGCTGTCACTTTCATTGTGCCACTAAGCCAATGGCGGAGCCAGAATTTTCATTAAAGGATGTCAAAAGATAAGAAAAAATATATATGCTGCTAGCAGGGAACAACAACGACACACAGCCTTAGACAATTTTCACAACCCCTTAAATACTACACTAAACCTTCAGCTTGTGTCAAGAGGTGTCAACACTTGTATAATATATATATTAAACCAAATTTTGACCAATAAATGCAATGTAATTCCGATGAAGGGGTGTTGCTTGACATCTCCCGGGCAAGGTAGCTCCCCCTCTGCACTAAGCTAGTTTTTTATGACACTAGTGTCCAAAAATGGTTACATGCACCTCGACTATTCCACCAGATACTTGCTTCCTCCCACCAGCACAGGTACCATGAACTTTGCCTTCCGCCTTCCAGATTGCATGGATGAAAAAAAAAATCACCTAGTACTTTCTGTCTCCTCCACTTTAATCAAACCTAAGACTTATGATTCTCCTCTCACTTCATTGACCACTACACATCACCCTTGACTGCCACAAAGCTAGTTATAAATTATCGTCAAGATAAATGTTTTTGTTCAGAAGCTCTCCTTTTCTCAATGTTCAATGCCGCAAGAACCAATCGCATTTGCCATCTCCAAGAAAAAACAGAACAAAGAAAAAGGGTAACAACACTACTAACATCTATAAATGCAAAAATGTCAAATGAAATGACACACCTAACCTTTCGCACAGAGAGAAGAACATCACGGAGAGACCCAACAGGATCACTTTTAGTGAAAGTGCGAAGAGCATCAGATTTTGTGAGTAAGGTGGCACAATACTGCTCAAGCTGCAAGTCAGAAAGCTGAACAGGAACCCAATACTCCACAAACTTGGAAGAATCAGGCTTGCTGCAAGGTGCAGTAACCTTTGCGACTCTCTTTAATTTTTCAAGATGATCATTGAGGTCTGATTCCACGCCACCAGTCTTGTCCATACCAACTTTACATTCGAGCAGCGAGAGTAGATTAAGGTACTCAGATGAGGTGATCTGTTAAAATTGGTCTTGTGAGGACGATATATTAAATGAAAGTAGTTCTACAAAGGAAAAAGGCAAGATATGGAATACACCTTCATTGGACCATTAAAAAGAAGCACCCTCACACCAGTAGCAAACATTTTAATTTGCTCCACACGAGCAGAAATTCCTACATTTTGGCAGTCATCAATAATAGTCACTTCCCAACTCAGGCCACTCAATATTTCTACATCCTGCAGAAATAAGAGAGAATGAGAAACATGGCTATAGAACTTTAAAGCAGTAAGATACCTTCCAATTTTTGGGGAAACAGAATTAAGTAACAACTTCCTATTCTTTGGGGAATCAAATGCAAAATCCATTCAATCATCATCATCAACATACCCCAGTGCCTCGAAAGGCTCCCGCTCATTGCAGGGTGAGGGGGGGTTGGATGTACGCAGCCTAACCCCTATGTTTAAAAACATAAAGCGGTTGTTTCCAGATGACCCATGAGGAGC
>JAOTQJ010000096.1:3700646-3721271 GCA_025642045.1 Solanum sejunctum
CCATTTTGCTTTATTCCATCATACTCCAAAGCCAAAAAATAGTCAATCTTTGACTCCATCCGAGATTGATGGAAAAGCAAAATCCATTCAATAAAAAAAAAAGAAAAAAAAATCTGAATCCAAATCAGAAATGAGAAACTTAAGGGAAGAAGTCGAAACATACTGCATGCATAACTTCTACAAGTTTCATTTTCTGGCCCAGACCTAGGAAGTTCATCAGCCATCAGGAAATATAGTTCCCTCTTACTTTAAATAAGGCCCTCAGGACTACAGTAATAACGAAATAACTAAATGAAACTCAAAACACAAAATGTTTGTGACACAACTGGAAAAAACCAAACAGCATTTTACAAGTTTCACTTATCTCCTAACTAAATATACTAACCAACTCTTCCATCTCTGTTTCCATGATGTATGTCAATGTCAGAATTTCAACTCCCTAACTTACAGTTTGTATTTATACCACCTTATCCATTAACATACTTCAGGGCATAACAGAGGCCCACAATCTCCCAGGACTTAATCCACCTGAAGTCCAGACAGTTCAGCAACCACATGACAGTGTAGGAATGACCATTCATAGCCTACTGCTAGACCCACCAGTTATCTACGCCCCCTCTCCTCCAGGAAAAAAAGGAGATGAAATAGTTGCAATGCAGAAAATGCTAATTTAGAATGAATAAAAAGTGGGTTCCCTTGATAACCTATAAAACTAGGATGGATGAGAATGACAACTTCTCTTGTTAAGCCAGAGAAAATCCAGAACTAAAAAGTTCTAAATTGATCTACCAAGGATTTATTGTCAATAGTTCACAGAATGAAGCATAGAACAACACTTGAATTAGGATCTTGGAATAAATTAAAGATGAGAACATGCTAAGGAGCCAATAATACAGAATAAGGGACTACTCCAGGTGCAGAAGAGGATGAAGAACTATTACTAAGGGTGCTGTTCTTGAACTTTTCCCTTATCATAAATCATGAGTATCACAAGTAATTTTTGGCCTCTCAACTAAGTCAAAAACACACTGAAAACACGTTTGAATAATGGTATAAAAAGCTTTCTGGCCACAATATTTTATTACAAGGAAATAAGCGAAAGACAACTTTCAGAAACTATTTGTAAATACTAAAGCCACACACCAAAGGACAGAAAGACAACATTCCATGTTTCTTTTACATACAGAAGAAAAATTGCATTGTTTGGCACCAAAGGAATTCAATGCAATACAAGGGTAGTATGGCAGAAAACCTTTTCAACTGTACAACAACATGCACCGTGGAATCCCCATGAAGTGGGGTTTGAGGAGGGTAGAGTGTATGCAATCCTAACCACTACTTCCCAAAAGTAGAGAGGTGGTTTCCAAAAGACCTTAGGCTCAAGCAAATTACAGCAGTAAGTCAAACATGACAACTAATAGTAAAGCAATGCGCCTTTTGAGACTGAAGCATTACCTAATTATCCCAAAAAGAAAAAACATTTAGGTTATTCAAAACAAAGATTTCCCAACTCAGAGAGATTCCAAAACTGAATTGGAAGTAACTAGCTTGCTCACTAATTTCTACACAACTATTCACCAAAAAAATAACAAATTCTAAGTTAATTTATACTTAAAAAAAGAGTTGCTTGGATACGGTTAGAATAGAGATATGAATGAAAATAGTATATAGAATCCTAATTACTAAAAACTCCTAATTCGAAAAGGATTGTATTATAGTGTGTATAAATAGGGTCTCATTGATAATTATGTACAAACACAATTCAATAATATTATTCTCCAATATTTCACACGTAGTATCAAAGCCTCTAAGATCTTGGTAGAGAATTGAAAAAAGGGGTTTTGTAGCCAACGGACAGTTATAACTCATATAGCAGCCTGTCTAGCCGATGATTATGTTAGCAAGAGTTGGGGCAACACTATATGCCTGAAAAATAATCATGCTGAGGACTGATTTGAGGACTACTTTCTAATATTAGATTTGTCTAGCACCGTGTATTTTCTGATGACTATTTTCTCATATCTAATTTTCATATAGCAGCCTGTCTGGCCAATGATTATGTTAGCAAGAGTTGGGGCAACACTATATGCATGAAAAATAATCATGTCGAGGACTGATTTGAGGACTACTTTCTAATATTAGATTTGTCTAGCACCGTGTATTTTCTGATGTCTCATATCTAATTTTCATCACCGTGCATTCTTTTATTTTTTTTTTTTTTGAGAAAAGGGTAAAACTGTATTCATGTCAACAGGTTCAGCATCCAAACAGATGATGAGACTGGAAACTTACATCCCACCCAAAGGGTATATTACAAGTTCCCTATGAAATCTATTAGCTCTACTAGCTCACCTGTCAAACTACCTTTACACCAAAAAAACAAAAGGCCTATACAATTCGTTCAAATTTTCTGCATGCTAGATTTTGATCCTCAAAGCACCTAGAGTTTCTTTCTTTCTCATCACCGTGCATCATTTTCGATGACTACTTTATGACCGTGCATCTTTACAGTGACTACTTTCTCATATCCTATTTGTGTAGCACCATGCATCTTTGTGGTGACTACTTTCTCATATATGATTTGTTTAGCACTGTGTATCTCTCCAGGCTACTTTATCACATCTAATTTGCGTAGTTTCGTGCATCTTCTAGTGGCTCCCGAGATGTGACTTACATAGTTTCACTTTTTGTTAGTGTTGTGCGGAAACCAGCACCATAGTTTCACTTTTCATTGATGTTGTGCAAACACCAACACCAACAAAAGGTACAATGTCTCACTAAAACCAACCAACAATTGGCACTGTTATGAATCAACCTCCCACACGCCTCCATGCATCGCCCACGTGATCATCACCTTCAACGATATCTAAACATGCAGTGGCACATGAGCCTGTTTAGTCCTGCTTTTGGCAGCATTTTGGTTCAAGATCAACTAGACTCTTGATTCTAAGACAATCCTATAGTTTATACTAAAATTTTCAGCATTTTTAGCAATCGTTGCATCGTTTTTGGAAGATCTGAGTTTTCCAGAAATTAGGGGTGGCAATTATGGCGGGGCAGGGCAGGGCGGGTTATACCCTTAAAGGGCAGGGTAGGGAAAGGTTTAAATAGGGCAGGGTAAACCATTATTTTTGAAAAATTGTAATGGGTTAGGGCAGGGCAGGGCAGGGCATACAGGCCCAATTCCCAAATTCCAAATGGATCGGATATTTAGGGTAAAAGAAAAATTGAACGCCTAATATTCTCTTGGCCAATAAATATTCAGGGTAAAATTGAGTTGCCTCTAAAACAGTGTCATTTCTTCAAGTTTTGGCTACTCTTAGGCTATAGATATTAACAATAATTCATGTGTTGATGATGCTCAGAGTTCTAGATTACTACCATCTATTCAGTTGAGAAGTATATATTGTTTTCTCAGTTTTGTGTGGCAGCTAGTGGCAGGTTGATTATTTATTTTCACAGTTTCCAGATCATGTAAACGTGCAAACACACTAGTATATATTGTCAGGTTGAGAAGTATATATTGTTTTCTCACTTTGATTATTTAGTGGCAGGTTGTTCTTTTCGTTATATTTTGTAGTTCCTGTTTAAAAAGGCCTTGCAAACAGGTATAGCAGTCCTGCTTCAAAGACAAATGCACTGGAAATGGGGCGGGGCAGGGTAGGGCAGGGCGGGGCAGGGTAATCTACTTCAAAGATGCTAAACGGGGAAGGGAAGGGTGGGTCATAATATTAATAGGTTAAGGCTTGCCCCGCCCTAACCCACCCCGCCCCGCGCTAATTGACACCCCTACCAGAAATGTTCTCTCTTTTTCAGATTCATTTTTGCCAAAAAAGTGTACTCAAATATTTTGATTGGATTATAGTGATACTCTCTCTCATGGTTAGAATATCTATGGCTATCGTTCGCCATTGGCTTTTTAATCAATTGGACACCAAGAATGTCTTTTCTCCACAATGATATCAAGGAAGAAGTCTATGTGGAGCAACCACTTGGTTTTGTTAATCGAGGAAAATCTAGTAGTCTTGGCACAGAATATTTTATCAACATTCTGCATCAAATCAATATTTCACGAGGATTAAGCACAATGAGATTGACCGTCACTTTGCCAGAGAAAAGATACTCTCAGGAGATACCATTAAAAAACTTGCAAAGTCAAGTCAACAACTTGCAGATATCAGCAAGCCCCTCACTTGTCCTCGTATTAATTAATCTATAACAAACTCTGTGCATGACTTGTATGCACCAGCTTGAGGGGGAGCGTCAGAATAGGAGTAAGGAATAAAAACACTACATAGAATCCTGCTTGAAGAAGTATTAGTATATAAAATCCTACTTTGAAAAGGATTGTATTAGTTTCTATAAATGGGATTTGTTGCACTTGAGCACAAGGCATTTCGGAAACGAACTCTTTACCTTCACGAGGAAGTGGTAAAGCCTGCATATATTCTACCTTCCCTAGACCTCACTTTTGGTATTTCACTGGGTATGTTGTTGTAGTCGTCTATAATAAGGTCTTAGTGCAATTATGTACAGGAACAATTCAATAATATTCTTATCCAATATTTCCACAAATACTACAGGGTGACATTTGATTTCAAAAGCAACAAAATTTCACTAAGATACTCAATGCTAAAGAGTACAAGAAAGCTCTCACGAGAAAGAAACCAAGAGAGCACTAGAAACATTGAAGCTCCATTCGCATTAACAGAGCTAATACACATTCTATTGATTATATTTTGATAAATTTCAACTTCTAATCTTAATCCCAAGGATTCCAGAGGTAACTCTCTACTACAAGTACCACATTTACATCAAGACGGGTTAGGATCGTCGGGGAAAAATAAGGAATAGGTGGGAATGAAAATACATTTCTTCATTAATATATACTTGCTCATTATATGCCTTTCTTTTATCTTTTTTTTTTCGGGGGGGGGGGGGGGGGGGGGGACAAATAGTCATGCATTATCCACAAAGCATCATCCACAAGTATAAGTGAAATTTTATCACTTCGCTTGGGATTTAAAGGTTGCTTCCAGCTAAAATTTAATGGTAAAATTAGCCCAAGGAGGAAAAAAATTCAAACTCAGAAGGATCATGCAAGTGCCAAGCTTCTAGGAGATAGTTTAAACTTTTTGAAGATAAGCATGTCTTCTTGAATACAGGTCAATTTCCAACGGCTTCCAGCTTTATCCTCTTGAGAAATATGAATTCTCAAGAAATTGGGAACAAAAAAGAACAAGCAACTAAACAGGATATAATAGAAAAGAAAAACAAAGAACATTTCACAAAATGATACAACCTCCGGTGGATTGTCTAGAAGCCTGGATAAAAACATCATTGCAAGCTACTTAATTCAGAATCTTGGCCCTGATTGTCTGTCGAGGTAACAACAACAACAACAACAACAACAACAACAATATACCCAGTGATATCCCACAAGTGGGGTCTGAGGAGGGTAGATTGTACGCAGACCTTATCGCTACCTCAAGAAGTAGAGAGGTTGTTCCTAAAACCTGTCGAGGTCCTGATATATAAAATTAAATCTACAATAGTCTTATTTTATTTCGTACCTCAATGATAGCATCCAGAGATGATAAAAGCACTTGAAGCATCATGAAACCACCTTCATCATAGAACTCCAATGACTTGATTCTCCTTCTAGAATCTCTACTTCCACTGTACACTACAACATCAATACTTGGTGCCAATCGTGTAAATTCGGCTTCCCACTGGGAAAGTGAACTTGAAGTTGTGACAATAAGGACAGGACAGCAGACATCAGACAAAGATAGAATAAACAAAACCATCTTCATTATACGATCCTGCAAAAACAACTATTTCATTAGTCAACCATATCTTATGCGCCCATAAATGATCATTTCAGGTTAGTCTTAAACTCAAGAACTTAGGGATTGTTGTTTTGTTGGATGTATTAATTACACAGAGATTGTAAATCATAGATTGTTCAAATAGGGATTACTTACACGGGGATTATTATGCAGAGATAAATAATACAAGGATTGTTATACCATGCAAATAATATGGGAATTGTTTTTCGAGAAATATATATTGTAAGGGCATTTTCGTCTTTAGATACTCTTATCCACAACTACTATTCCACTTTCTATGCTGTATAACTTTTCATCTTCCCCATTCCGCTCCAGCTAGTCTGTCTCTGGTCAGTCTGTTTCCAGCCAGACCATTTCCTCTTTCTCCTCTCTTTTCTTTTCTCTTGTATCTTCTCCTCTACTCTACAACCAGAAATCCCTCTACAGTAGGTTCCCGGTCAGATCTGCACAGATACCCAAATTTTCCGGCAGCCATCGGAGAGCGCGTGAGGCAGATGTGCCAGTGATAAGAGGCAGCAGTGGCAGCGTGTGGTGACCTCTCTGACATAAATTCCAGGTTCTTTCTTGAATTGGTTTCCTTTGCTCAACTATTAATTTTCTTCTTCTTCTGTCATGTTAAGTAATTTAACGTTCTTATTGGTTTGCTTGTCTATACTCGGGGGATGGCAAAATTAGTCCATAGAATCATGACCCGCCCAACCCATACGTCACCATTTAATATTTCTTGGCCACTATTGGCCAAACCACCTGGGCAGTAGGCCCAATGTGAGTTGGATCACTTAGGGGGAGGGGGAGGGTTAATGACCTGCTTATTTTTTTTAACCAGCTTAATTCAGGGAGCAAGTGGTAGAGGCAATAGAGATTAGCACGGTGACTGATAGGATGATGGTCATTAAGCTAGTTGTGGGAGGCTGACTTTTAGCGTATTTAGTGCTGCAAGCAGGTTTTGACAAAGAGGCCAAAAAACATTGATGGGCTGAGTTGGAACGGGTCGTGAGTGGTATCCCACACACCAAGAAGCTATTTCTAGGAGGAGATTTTAATGATCACATAGGGACCACATCAAGGGGCTATAATGATGCAAATGGTAACTTTGACTTTGTGGATACAAATGGAGGCGGCACTCCAGCGCTATAGCTTTCTATTTGGTCATAGCTAACTCGTGCTTCCAAAAGAGGGAGGACCACTTGGTGACCTACCATAATGCGGTGGCTAAGACTCAAATAGATCTCTTCTTAGGAAGAGTGATAGAAGTTTCTGCAAGGTTAGCTCGAGCAAGAATCTCACAACCCAACATAAGCTCGTAATATGGATTTGGATATCAAAAGGAGGAGGAAGGGGATCTTTATGACCAGCCAAGGATTAAATGGGGATACTTGACTAATGCCAAAGCTCAGGAGCTTGGGAAGAGGTTGGTGACTATGGGGGCTTGAGAGTAAGGAGGACGTAGATAGTATGTGGTTACGATAGTGGATTGCATCAAGGAAGCTGCTAGAGAGATCTTAGGGGTCTCAAATGGTAAAGTAGGTGGACATAAAAGGGACTAGTTGTGGAATGGAGGTTTTAGAAAAAGTGGAAACCAAGAAGGTTGCTTATACGGCGTTAGTGGAAAGCTTAAACGAGGAGGACAAGTGGAAGCATAGGAAGAAGTATAAAAAAGGTGAAGGAAGCAAAGCTAGCAGCCTTGATGACTAAAACAAAAAAATTAAAACACGTGTATCAAGAGCATAGGGGCAAAGGCAAGTGTAAAAAATCATATAGACTCACCAAGTTGGGTCCATGACATAGACCAAGTGAAGTGTATCAAGGACAAAAATGGAGAAATATTGATAGAAGAGGCACACATTAGACTGTTTAGGGTTTAGGGTGAAGAAGGTTTGGAGTGGCTAACTGAGTTGTTTAATATAATATTTAGGATGGGATAGAATGTTAAAAGAAGTGGAGATTGAATAAATTGATTTTGTTATACAAGACCGAGGTTGATATTCAAAAATGCAACAACTATAGGATATCAAACTACTAAGCAATTTTATTAATGTTTAGGAGAAGATCGTCTAGATGAGGATGAGGCCGGGCATGTCCATTGGTTCTAAATTGTTGTGGTTATTTTCCTTCCGTTCCTAATTTGACCGAACTTCTTTTATGCCGAGGATCTATTGAAAATAGTACATCTACCCCACAAGGAGAGACATTACATTTGTTTACATCCACCCTCCTAGACCCACTTGTGGGATTACACCGGTATGTGTTGTTGCTATCGCGTGTAAAATAATAAATGAATTCCAATGTACATATATTAGCTATACAATGTTCGAGTTTTGGTATAAATTAAACACATGTATAGATTTTGCTCCAAGAAATCAAACATGGTATAAAGCAATATTGATTTATATACCAAGATTAACTTTTGCTTATACCTCAAACCAAATCACCCTTTATTATATCAACAAATACAAGCTAGTAGTACTATTGAAAAGGACTTCAAGATTAACAACGAACAAAGAGATTAGTTCATTTCTGCAAAGTTGTACTACAATTATGTGGTTACAAACATAACTTTGAAGCCATTTGATTTGATGTTGATGGTAGGTCAGAACATCAAATGAGGACAGAGAAAGAACATCAAAAGAGGACAAAGAAAGAAGAGAACGACTAGTCAGTCTTCTAGAAACAAACAAGAAAAAAAAGAAAATGGGCTAGCTCCAGTTTCTCATGTTTAATCAAAGATAAAGGATCCAAGGGAAGTGGACATGGAACAGAGTTGCGGGTCTACTGGTTCATCTCTAGATAGATAAGGTCTTCAAAGCCTTACGAGATCACTGTGGCAGATGGATGGAAACAAAGAAGGAAACTTCCCTAAAGAGTACCTTATCAGGAAAAAAAAACATCCTTTTTCTAAAGAGTCATCCAAAATGGCAAGAATAAAAATTAAATGAGATGGTAAGTCCGGAATGAGTTGACTATTGCAAGTAAGGGTCTAGTTTTCACTATATCCATTTGGTGTGAATCGCCAATGAGAGTGTTCTCCAGAAAAGAAGCAAAGCCTATGAAAGATCATAAGGCAATAAATCCCTATATCGAGGATGGCAGGATAGGCAGTTGTATGTGAAATTTTCTCTTGTACTCGATGCTCTTCCCTCCTATATGATGTCTATTTTTCCTATGCAAGCTACTGTCTCCAAATGTATAGATTTTCTGAGAAGGAAATTCCTATGGCAAGGTAGTGGACACGAGAAAGTTTCACTTAGAAAAGTGAGGGGAATTAATAGTGAGCAAGGAAATAGGGAGGCTGAGTATCAAGAACCTAAAGAAACAAAACCAAAGCTTGATGTTGAAATGGTTATGGAAGTTTGCCAATGAAGATGGCATGCTCTGGAAGGATGTGATTACTGCTAAATATGGGATGGAGGACAAGTGGATAACGACACAAGTAACTACTCCATATAACTGCATTGTATTGAGGGCCATCAGGAATCTGTGGCCAGTGATACAAGCAAGAACCAGAATGAAGGAGGGAAATGGTAGGAAGACCTTCTGGGAAGACAAGTAGAACGGATAGTGATTTTGAGACAAGCACGACCTGTCCTATTTTCATATGCCAATGGCAACAGGCAACTGTAACTTGTATGTGGACACGACAGGGATGGAACCTAGGCCTAAGAAGACAACTAAACAACTGAGATTGTAAACGTGACACAACTGCTCAGCTACTTAGCAGTTCAACAACTCTTGCTGAGGAAAGTGATGCGCTATTATGGCAGGAGGACAGCAAAGGTAGCTTCTCAGTCAAGTCTGCTTATAAGGCCCTTAACAAGACCAGGGGGCAGGAGAAAGACTCACCATGGAAAATGATATGGAAGCTTAAGGTGCCTTAGAAAGTGAACTGTTTACTTGTCTCTTGGCAAAAAAAAGCAGTTCTAACACATGAGAACCTGAACAAGAGAGGTTATCAGTTGGCTTCTAGGTGTTATCTGTGTGGGGAACAAGCCAAGACAGTCAACCATCTTTTCTTACATTGTAGATGGACAGAACAGCTATGGAGAATGTTCACTAGACTGAAGGGGATCAGGTGGGGAAAACCAGGATGTATTTGAGGAGTACTGAGTAGCTAGAACAGGGATGGAAATGTCACAAAGAAGGAGGAGATGGACTTATAGAATTGACATTGATCTTTGTTTTAGCCATTTGTTTTTCTTCTTTCACTTGGAGCGGATGCAATTGAGTCAAGGGTCATTTGGAAACAATCTCTCTATCTCCATGAAGTAGTGGTAAAGTCTGCATACACTCTACCCTCCCAGCCTCCCCAGACCCCACTTGTGGGATTTCGGGAGGATGGTTGTTGTATAGTCATCCGCCACCTCTTATTCATTCGAATTATATAGAATATTTAGCAGTATCTCTTCCCCACCTAGAAGAGCATTCCCTTAAAATGAACTCACCTTGTCATCAAAGACAGCGGTGTTTTGGCACTTCAACCAACAGTCACGTAGCTTGTTCACATTGTTCAGCAGATTTGAATCTGTTATAAGTGAATCTCCTGCAGGAAGTTCAGATAGTTTGACAAGTGGCCCCTTATGATTCTGCAGCAGCAGAAAAGACATAAAAATTAATATTACAAAGTCTACAACTTCCAATATATGACTTGAAGCACACAAACACATAACAAAATTTCTTCTTAACTAATCATTCCAAATATCCTCAAACAGCAAAGATTTTATGTTTAGTGCAGGGTTGTCCTACTGTTTATGTCAATATGAAGCACGACACTGAGGATGCATAAGAATTAAAGCAACATTTTGGAATTATAAGTTACAAAACCAACTAGTACAAGACACTCAAAAAGTACGTTAGCAACATCAAGATACTTATCACTTATCAGATTAAAGAAGTGAAATTTTTGGCAGAATTTTCATGCAATATCACGAAAATAAGCACCTTGGCGATTCTCCGTTTTGCCTTTTCACGACGAATATTGAAATCCTTAATGAGGTTTTCACCATGCTGCGAGTTCAGAAAATTAGCATTCCCCAATTCCCATGTAGCATACTCATAGCCAAGGCCCTTCCATTTCACAAGCCATTCAAACAGGCTTTTGTTATTATCAGCAGCATCTTGAACATGCAGCTCGGAGAACATCAGTGATCTTTTCTTCAAGAGACGATGTGGCACTGTCCACTCTGAGATCCACTTCACATCCTAAAATGATGGAAAAGTTGCTACTTGTGAAAACTCAAAGAAATTATTTGTTATGGTAAAATGCATATCATTCTTTCATATGTTTGTGCAAATAGTGATCCATTTACTCAACCTGGCAGAATATATAAGAGAAGAAAAAAGAAAACATATAAAAGTCTTGAGAGAATAATTCTGACCTGATTCTCATGACTATAGCTTGCAATAAGCAATGGTGCATCAATAAGCAATTGTGCCTCTGCAACCCAATGATTATGTGCATGAGCAAGACCATGGTATTTAACAAGATACTGTTTCTGTATATGCGTTCCTAAATAAAAGCAAAGAAGAAAACAAAATAGTAAAGAGCAAGAATCAACAGAAGGCAAGCAGTTTAAGAGATGTGATACGGGTAAATAACTAGTCATATCACATATCACAGCACAGTACAAATGTCTTCTGCATGTAATATACTTTTACATCAAACCTTTGGCATCTACTACTTCCACCTCTCTAACATCCAAAATTGATTCTACTCCTTCTGTCACTGAATGTACACCAGATTCAATCTTTTTCTTGACACACAAGGTACAATGCCAAGCTCCAGGTGGAAAATCATCTAGTGGAGGATCTAAGCAAGAGAGATGATAGCATCTCTTGCAACCTCTTCCATCGCAGATCCTGAAAAGCATGTTGAGCGCAAATGATAAAAATGAAGACAGAGAAATGGCCATTCTAATCCAGGCTATACTACTACTTGACAACTATTAATGCATAAGCCAAATGGAAAGATCATTACTGGGTGCATCCACAATCCAGAAGCAGAAATAGTCTTGCGAACAAAATAATAAAAACAGAAAAAAGCAAGTGATATTAGGTAGAGCTGACTTTTTTCTCAGTGTGACATGAAAGATCCTTAATAATCATCACATAATTGTGCATAATTGCAAATGGTACCCACAGTATCTTTCCAGCTTGCTTGCATATGGCGCACATCTTTTCATCACTGCCCCTTTGAGGAACTGGAAGGGCATCATTCAATTGTAAATTGCATCCTTCTCCAGAATCACCAAGAATTGCAGCTTCAGAATCAACTCTATCCTAAAATGGGTGCATTGGAGCATAAGAGAATTATTAAATATTGAGAAAGCAAATTCATAACAGTAAAATAGTACTCCGAAATACTGGTGAAAAGGATATGCACAGCTGTTGACCACAAAACAGAAAATTTCTTATTCTGAAATGTGAATCCCCTTTGTTAAATGAAGTGGAGCATAAATAGTGAGAATAACTGATAATTGCACCAACATGACCCATTACATTTTAAGACAAAGTGGAAAGGACATGATGATACCCATACTACAAAGAAGAAAAGTACAATAGGAACAAGCTACAGCTTGTTGGCGATTTAGGACTTCCCAGTTTTTTGACAACTGAGAAGTTTCTCAAGCTGACAACCATACAATATGTGTTGCATTCAGCTGCTTCAATATTTGTCAGATGTTGTATCATTTATTATTTGTGTATAGTTGGTCTTACAATCTTTCTCCAAATCTAAGCATCAATGAATGATTAACGGCTTTCTTTTGCAATCACCGAAAAACTGGTTACATACATTGTATATGGACACTGAAGTAATTTTAGATAGTTATTTGGGCCTTTATGACCACCATGTATACTACGAATACAAGCTGCTTCTACCTCTCCACATCTAAAGGCACAAACCTTGAGACTAGAAAGGTTACTACAATCCCTGCCTGACATTCCAGCACATGAGCACAGCTCTTCCTCTGGTGAATCATGATTTAACCTGCAAGTTGTGAATGGGAAATAGTAAACAACTGCAGAAGCAAAAGACAGAAACTTTTGACCATAATTTTGCCTCTGACAGCTGGAAGTACAGACTGTTGATCTAATAAATCTATCCAAGGCCCAAAAGAACAATACATCAATAAGACAAGAGAGGGTTGCTCAAGTGATAAGCACCCTCCACCTCCAACCCTAAGGTTGTGGGTTTGAGTCAACAAGGAAGCAAATTATGATGATAGAAGGCCATCAAACGATTTAGAAGGGCGTAAAAAATCCAATAACAATAATGCAAAACAAAAGCAAATGTCCTTGAAAGGCTGTATACAGCCTTATCAAATTAAAGAAGGTTAACACAGATCATCGACTTGAAGTTGAGGCAAATATTAGATGGATTACAGTTTCTCAGTGCATGCAATTCAAACATCTACGTTAAGATGCATCATACATGAAAATGTAACACACAGACCATATTCGATGACTGAAATGAGAGGGTGCAATGCGTTACGGTCGATGTGTTATACAAAATCAGACAACATTCGAAATTGAAGAGGCGTGTGATGTTAGAGAGCTCACTTTTATTTACTTAAAATTATTTCTTTTAATACATCCCTCACGTACCGCCTGATTCTTTTTAATGGCCAAGCATATGGAAATTCTTTTTTAAAATGGGTGGCAGTAAGACTTGATCTCAAGCTCAGGACCTCTGTCGGCCCTAATACCATGTCTGAAGTGCATGACAATCAAATCTCAAGTTATTAGGGAGAAACACTTTTATTTACTTAATTAAGTCTTTAGCAAAAATGGTAACATCTGACATAAGGTTCAAAAGGGGTACAAAAAGGATAAAATAAGATAATGCCGTCTGAAATGCTTTTGTCATATCCTACATAGACCTCTAAATAGCTTATTGTGCTGGTCCAAAAGTGTGGATTGTAATGATTGAAGGCTTTTTTGAGAAAGGTAACTGTGTATTCAAGTACTCATCATCGAGGATAATGAGAAGAGTCACCTACAACCCAGAGGGCACCATTCCAGCAAATAAAACTAGACTAAGTGGCTTTACAATTTCCCTATGAAATCAACAAAAAGTTCTATATCCCCCACTGTATCCTATTTACACCAAAAATAAATAAGACTAAGACAATTCATTTTGATCTTCTGCATGTTAATTGATTTTGATCTTCTGCATGTTGTTGGATTTGTCTTCAAAACCTCTCGCATTTCTTTCCTTCCATAAGGTCCACCAAATACATGCAGGTATCATTTCCCACCAGTCCTCCTCTGATTTTCTTCTTCCAATCCCTTTCCAACAGTTAAGCATTCCTCTGATAGTTTTAGGAGTCACCCAGGGCACTCTAAGCAAACCGAACAACATGTTCCATAGATTTGCAGCTTTTTTGCAGTGAAGAAACAGATGACTATTTACTTCTGCATCCAATGTACACATGAAGCGCCTTGAACAAATCTGCCTACCTCTTCTCTGTGGCACTTCATAAGTTAGGCAAGCTTTCCGACCCACTAACTATACAAAACAAGAGATTTTCAGAGGAATCTTGGTTTTCCCCATTAGCTTCCAAGGTCATGTCGTGGTTTGTGTATGTGAGAAATATTGGAGAAAAATATTATTGAATTGTGTATCTACATTATTACACAAAGACCCTATTTATAACACTACACTAGACTCCTTTTTCAACTAGGACACCACAATACAATCTTTTTCCATGTAGGATTCTATATATTATTCCTATTGCTATTCTAAGTTGGATTGTACATATTATCTTGTTCCTATTTCTGTTCTAACGCTCCCCCTCAAACTAGTGCATACAAGTCATATGTACCTAACTATTTACAAATGTAATTAGTACGACAACCGATGAAGAGCTTGGTAAGATAAAAGTTGATCACTTGACTTTACAAAATTGACAATCAATTGTGTTAAGTCTTCTCATGAAATACTTAATTTGATACATATTGCCAATCAATCTCAATGTGCTTGATCACAAATTGAGAAATAAAATTATATGGGTAGGGTCGGGATGATGACACATCCCTACTGAGAAAGAGAATTATATAGGTAGAGTCAGAATGATGGCACGACCCTATTGGAAAATAAAAATTGTATAGGTAGGGTCGTATTGACAACACGACCCTTCTAAAAAAGAAATTGTATGGATAGGGTCGGAATGATGGTACGACCCAACCCAAATAAGAAAGTAGTCACCCGAAAGATGGCATGGTGCTACACAAATTGCATGTGAAAAAAATAGTTATCAGAAAGATGGCACGGTACTACGCAAATTGGATATGAGCAAGTAGTCACCAGAAAGATGCACGATGCTACGGAAATTAGATGTGAGAAAATAGTCATCAGAAAGATACATGGTAACCTAATTATTTTGCTAACATAATCATTGGCCAGACAGGCGGCATATATGGGTCATAGCCGCCAGCTGGCAGCGGAAGCTCTTTGATTTTCTACCAAGATCGTAGAAGCCCTGATACCATGTGAGAAATATTGGAGAAGAATATTATTGAATTGTGTATCTACATTATTACACAAACTATTTATATAGACACTACATTAGACTCCTTTTTCAACTAGGACACCACATACAATTCTTTTCCACGTAGGATTCTATATATTATTCCTATTCTTATTCTAAGTAGGATTGTATATATTATCTTGTACCTATTTATGTTCTAACAGTGTATAAGTAACACTTCTGTTCCAGTAGCATGACTTCACAGTGAATATGCCCTTGATGTGAAGCTTCCATATTGTTCTGTCAGCTGCTTCGCATAATCCGGGGAAATCGTTTATTATCAACAGAAGATTTGCAACTCTATCAATCCCCCAATCATTTAAGGCTCTTCTGAGTATTATAAATTGCAACCTTGTAGGCTCCACACCTGGGCTATTGTGGCTCTTTTCTGTAAACTAAGGATGAACAAGTCAGGAAACAGAGTTTTTAAACACTCCTCACTATCGAGAGTTCTCCCCAAAAATCTATCCTCAAACCACTAGCCACCTTAAGTGTATGTTGCTATGGAATTGAGGGAAAAATCTTCTGACGGTTTTCCATACGCTACAACCATAAGTTCCACAGCTTCTTTAGACCTCCAGTGGCTTTGAAGGCCGGACTTTTCTGTGATGACTCTTTTTTCATAAAGGTGAATCCCCACCACAGAACCTCCATAGCCACTTTTGTACCAGGCATGAATTCTGCAGGCTTAGTTTCTTAATTCCTAACCCCCCCCCCCAAACAACATTTCTTAGTGAGGATTACAACATCCAATTTTACTAGATTATAGCCTTTGAAAGCTTTGAAAGCTGAAATCATGCTGAGAGATTGTCTCGAAAAACCTACAATCTCTTAGGATTCACAAGGACTTGGTGAAAAATAGGTTATACTTGGAAGTGAGATGTGATCATTTTTGGTACACCATTGCATTAGGTTTTGATGTTTACATGAATCCTTTTTGTTTGTTCATTTTATTAGAGATTTCTATTTCAGTATAGGATAACTGAGTTTCTTGATAAGTAGGGATAAGTAAGAGTTTCTTTCTAATAAGTGGAGAGAAGTGTTAGATTAGAAAACTTTTGGTTTATGAACCCGTATTTGTGTTCGGTGACGAATTTTTGGTTATTGGAATAAAAGTAGTCCCAATAGGAGTGTAATAGAATTAGAGGATCCATATAGCCAACCTCAAATAGTGAACCTCAGATAGTGTGGCAATGAATCATAGTCATTGTTGTTCTTGTTGTATAGGATACAGTTTAGCCAAAGTTTGAACCTAATAACAACTTACCCAGTGAAATCCCACTAAGCGATATCTAAGGAATGGATAGCATCTGTGGAACTTATCACTACCTCGTGGAGATAAAGAGATTGTTTCCAAAGACCCTCGATTTTCAAACGTAATAACTTCTTGTTTTATCCCAAAAAGTCAAAAAGGGACAATTGGCTACTTCATATTGATGTTAGGAAGCATATTGGTTTATATAATTTCTGAACTGATGCTTGGAAAAGAAATAGCAGTCTTGACGAACAAACACAACATCCCCAAACGAATCAAATCCCACTTAAAGCCATTTGTGTAATTCTCAACAGTAACAACATACACAGTGAAATCCCACTAAGTGGGATCTGGGCATTTGCTTAATTCTCAGGAAAAAAAATCCCCAAAAGACGCACAAAGAGAAACTAATCCACTCTTCCTTAAACATTCTCACACCAATTGAGTGCGCAGTATTGACAAATACTTGGAAACATCTCAACACAACTAAGGCCAATACACTTGCAGGATCTGCACATATTTAAACATTTGACGCACATGAAATGAATATGATTAAATCCTCTAGGGGAATCACAAACTCCAGGATTTGGTCAGTGTCATAGGAAGAGAAAGAAATGCTCTAGTTTTTCAAACAGGAGGACAAAATAGTTAATCTTAAACACGAGTGTGTACTTCTGAAGGGGCCATGGCAATGTGTTAAGAGCAGGATGCCTTGGTTGACTTCCTCAGTTAGTTACACACATGGTAACAATATTTTTTGGATGTACTGTTCTCCTAATGCTGGTTTACATCAATAATATTTTCACATTACCTATAAAAATAAAGCACTATGAAGGCAGAAATTTTGCGTATCTCAAGAATACTTTCTAAGTGCAACATTGATCAATTTCAATATATACATATATATATATATATAGGTCAAGTGCAACATCGACCTGTATGTAATATGTTTGAGTTTTAGCATAAGCAACCCCTGAGTTATCTAAAAAACAATGTGCTTTTAAGTTCTAATGTGATGATTCACTACGCTAAAGTCAAGTTATTATCGTTACGCAGTATTGGTAGAAACAAAATGTAACAGAAAAAGCAGAAAGTCACCTTATCTGTCTAGAGCATGAAGCACAAGTCCCACCATAACCAAGCTTTTCAAGAACTCTGAGTGGTGGAGGAAACACTTCCGCCAAGTCACATGTACCATTATGCTTCTCAGAACAATTACCAGTGCCTAGTTCACCACTTTTCACGATAATATCACCATCTGCAGAAGTGGAACAAGTCAACTCAGTGATATGCAAATTATCCTCGGGCACAGAGCAACCATCTTTAGATACTTCCGAACCATTTTCTGCAGGAAGAGCAGCAGATTTTCCTGTCGAACAGCATCTGCGATTTGAATACGGCAATTCCTCTACATCATTTACTGAAGCATCTGCAGCAGAAACTTCTAAGCTAGAAATGGACCTGGTAGAAGCCACCCCATTGGGATATTCTTTCAACTTTGAATGTGGCAATTCCCCTACATCATTTACTGAAGCATCGGCAGCAGAAGCTTCTAAGCTAGAAATGGACCTGGCAGAAGCAACCCCATCAGGATGTTCTTTCAACTTTGAATATGGCAATTCCCCTACATCATTTACCGAAGCTTCTAAGCTAGAAATGGACCTTGCAGAAGCAACCCCTTCAGGATGTTCTTTCAACTCTTTTACAATTCCTTGATGAGATTCATTATCCCCATTAATTAGCTTGTAGTCTGTCTCATCACTGGCAATTCTATCAACTCTTGATGGCTTCTTTGGGCTTTCCAACTTGTCATTATTTTCTATTCAGGAGAAAACATCTACATCAGTATAGAAATTTCAGCAATTCCAAAACGCCAAAATAAGATAATGCTAATTCAGTTAGTTTTATAACTTCGCCCCAAGCTTTGAAATTATAAAGAATACATAGATAGCCCTACAAACTTGTCCGAATTTTCATTTAGACACCTTATCTAGGGTATGACTTGTGGAAAAACTTAATGTTAAGTCGAAAATGTGTCCTATTAACCACACACTAAATACATGGTACAATAACTTACTTCAAATTATGCAGATACATGTCCAAGGACACACGTCAACACAAGAAAATACACAACAACATTTATGTTTTTTCCCATGATTCTTCTCTCATTGTTTGACTTCCATCTCCCAAAAAACCCCTAAAAGACCAAGCAGAAAAGAAAACTAAGACATTCACCGTTGTTTCACTTGCATAAGAAGCCAACTTGAGGCTTCTTTTTTTTTCCGATTTCAAAAAAAAGAAGCCAACTTGAGGCTTTGCCAGCTTCTTCAGTCAACATCATTTTTTTCTGAGACAAGATGTCCTCCTCACTCAACCACCCAAAACACACAGCATAACTAAACACTTTTTCTCATTCACCAGAAGATTCCCTCACTTCTTCACTGTCCATACACCAATCAAAAATAAAAACCGCAAACCATCATATCTTCTAAAAACCCTCAACCACAACACCCACCTTTCTCTCATATTAACACCCACTTATGCAAAAGACCATCTTTATTATTTCTTCACTATACTGAGATGGGACAATAAAACTCGCCTCCACTGCACCTTCTTGAAACTAACACCACCTGAGATTCTCGTACCCTCCTTCACTGCTTCACCCATAGAAATTCAGAGCATACAAATCCAAAACACAATCCTGCTACAGACCTGAGACCACATAACATATAAAACACATGCACACCCCATTCACCTAAAAGAACACGACTGCTACAATTTTTTCTTGATAATACCCCTCCTATACCACCACTAAATGCCACTCACAGCCCCCATAACCAATATGAATATGCACCGCACCACTACACAACAGAAATAGGGAAGGAAAAGCATTTTAAGATTCATACCTGAAGGACCAGAACTTATCACGAGACTTTACACCCAAAACGTAAAACTGAGATGAGCTAAGAAGAAAGGATAAGGGAAGACAGTGGTGTATCTAGGCGGGGGCTTGGGTTCATGTCAATGGCAGAGCAAGGATTTGAATTAAGGGAAAAATTTGAAAAAGTAAGCACATGAACTAGCCGAAGGGGGTTTAACTATGCATAAATAGTTTAATTTTCCACCAAAAGGTGAACCCCCTATCCAAAGAGTGGCTCCGCCACTAGTTCATGTGCACCCATGCTCCCCTTCCTAGATCATGTATAGTAATGCTATTTTTTTCAAAAATACTTAAAACATTTGTGTGTGCACTCAAGCTCAAAGTGTCATGGTTATTAGGTACACCTTTCTAAGTAAGGTCAGAGGTTCAAATCCTATGTTTATCTTCTGTTTTGTACTTTCTCTTTATGCGATCGTGCAAACCCACAGGAATGGACATGTCCTTGCATCAAATTCACTACTTTTTTCTTCCTTTGTCTGGTTTATTCTGCCAAAGAATCCAAGTCTAACACATTAAAGTCCCTACTCTCCTTCTGTCACCATAAGATTTTACACAACTATATATTTTTGAAATTGAGAATTTACACAATTATACCAAATGATCATATCAAAACTAGTAGCAATTGAGGATGTACATAAAGTCAATGGGCTTAACAGATCCCAGCATGTTTGAGTTCAGATATACATGTCAGAAATTATAAACCTACAATTCAAATGTATAATGAGTTCAATAGTAGCAACCTAAAACTACCCATCAAATTCATATCCTGAATTCACCTCTTTGTAAAAGTGCACTCATCTTTCCAAAATCTTGGATAGGCCCCGAGGGAAGGGGCTGTAAATTTTTTGCTCAAAATTTCTTAAAAATAATTTGGAACTCAACGTGTTGTTTCATTGTCTTCTTTGCCATTTAACTGCATTAATGTGTTTTATGTTTTTAGCTTTCTAGGTGTCTCCTACCCAGGCACATCTTGCACAGCCATCTGTACATCATGACTTCAGTTAAGGTGTCTAACTGAAAAATTAGGACAAGTGTGTGTGTGGTGGTGGTTTG
>JAOTQJ010000096.1:3731360-3743986 GCA_025642045.1 Solanum sejunctum
GCACCCTAAGGGCTCCTAGTTAGCCCATTGTTCAATTAGGTCCTCAAACTTTTCTATTTTAATCCAATTGAGGACTCCCGACTCCAACTTAAAATACACGCTACAATTCTAATTAAGCACCGCGAACTTACTTAATTTAGAACATGCCATGTTCGACAAAACTTTGCCAATCGACCAATTTACTTTGATTGAATTAATTACGGGGCCTAACAGAAATTTGGGAATCAAAGATGTGTAGAGCATGAAAAAAAAGAAAGAAGGGAGAGATTTGGGAAAAAATATTTGAGATTTGATGCATGTTCTATAGCAATTTAACAATTTGTTGGTAGAAAGATGCGAAAAATGGATGATAACCAGTGGAAAGACTGAGGTCAGGTGGTTTCTATGGATGAAGGCAGAGGCATCAAACCATCAACAAGGTCCTTGGTTACCAGGAAAAGGACCTAGTTTTTGATATTGATCATG
The DNA here is from genome assembly GCA_025642045.1 of Solanum sejunctum. NCBI lineage: Eukaryota > Viridiplantae > Streptophyta > Magnoliopsida > Solanales > Solanaceae > Solanum > Solanum sejunctum. The sequence continues at coordinate 3,731,826 of JAOTQJ010000096.1, forward strand.
CTAAATTAAAAAATTACTATCAAGCTAGAAAATATTATGTCTTAAAGAAATGGACATCACCAGGAATTTAAGCGAACTATTACCTATCAAAAAGTCAACTTGCTGGTGCCAAACTTGGTCAAAGAGTCATAAAAGCGGTAGCTTACAGTGTAAAGTCATGTCATCTTCTGTCGGAGATATTGTTCCTGAGATATCCACGACTGAAAGCGTTTGTTATGAAAAGGGGTGCAATCTATGAGGCACAACAGGCATGAGAGAAGCGAAGCAGTCTTCTGGAAGATAAGGGTAGATTTGTAATTTTATAAATTTATCATGCACAAAGTCTTATTAAAGCGGACTGGCACCCATTGCCGATAAGGTTCGGGAGAACCAATCTATATCCATGTGCTTTCTATACAACTTATAAGGGATTTCTACATTTAACATGTTTTCAAGAAAGTAAACAGGAATAACAAGCCAAAAGGAAATGCATATGACTAGGCCGTTGGGGCCACGTTGTCTAAAGTATGAGACATAACTATACTTTAATTTCTATAGTCTACAAAGCCTCTAGATAAGGAAAAGTATCTGATAAGGGTCGAGACAGTCCCCGCCTCGACTAACTATACAATACAAAAAATATAGGCTCTAGACACACACACAAAGCCCTGAAGCAATCTGGAGCTCGGTGATAGCTGCTGGATATCCTGTACTCCTACTAGGGAGATCTACTAGTGCCTGTACCTTAGCATGAAATGCAGGTCTCTCGTAAGGGACGTCAGTATGAGATAATATACTGAAAATATTATATATGAAGTAACAACTCAAATGAAATTATGCGCTGGTGTAAAAATAAGAGACCACCTTTAGTAATACTGTGGAATCATGTACTTTATGTCTTTTTTATTACTTTACCTTTACTGTATAATCTATGCACAATATGTAATACAAATGACCAGCTGATCAGTGGAAAATCTATATGGGAATCGACCTATGCTAAACTTTTCTTTTCACCCCTGAGTTGTAATGGGATTGATCCCTGCTAGGTAATTCTTCCACCCCTAGGGCTACCACCCATCAATAAGCAACTTACTTTACTTTATCTTTCAATTACTTTTGAGATGATTCTTTTGGTGGTCGTAATATTTAAGCTATAGGACTGTAGATATAGCATGTGACATGTAAAAGACTACACAAAATAATACCACAATAAAAAGAGTAGATTATAAAAATAATGAGATGCGTAGGAGATGAAACAACTCATGAACTTTATTCAACAACAAGAATTCCTGTATCTTGGTACCCAAGTATGTATTCAGATTTGAAGATGACTATATATGAGAGCATACGAACATGTGAAAGAGTGGAGACACAATTGTTAGTTATGTTGGAGTTGGTAAGTGCCTTTATGTGCCAAGGAGGGATCTATGTTTCATGGCTTACGAAATCAAGCAGCCTTACATACATCATTGTACGACCTTGTTATTACCTCAAAGTAATCTTTCTTTCCTCCAAATATTTATCTACAATATAGTAGGTGATAAAACTAGTATTAGTAGCCAATAGATACATCTTGACAGCCTAGTCTCAGAAAAACAATAACACACGGGTAGCAAGCGTGTAATTATAAACCGGAGCGTATTATTTCATCCTTTTCGCCTCTAATCGTATTTTCTAACATATATTCTCATATACATATCATGTGCAGACTATTTTAATGTCATAACAATCTCATAGCAACACACAAAGCACAACATATAACAATTATATACAACATACAAGTAGGCAGAATAACATTATGTCATCTCACAACATTTTGAAGTCAACAATCCCAAATTTGTTTTAAATTCAACCAAACTGTATATAACATACTCACACATAAAATCAACCTTAAAGCAGTCCAAAAATAGTCCCAAAGTAGATAGAGGTCGTGGAATAACCATTCCCAACTACCAACCCACAAGTTAGTACTAAGAACACAATTGAGATATCATATAAGAACTGACTATTGCGGACTGTAAAAGTGGTGCAGCAGCCTGGTTACATCACTAACAAACTAAACTCGGTAAAAACATAAGTCTTACTTCATAATTCAGCCAACCAAGAAAATAAAAGCCTCTTAATTAACAAGAAAAGTGCACAACTATCCTTAGGACACATGTCCAAATTTTCAGCACAAGTATAGTTAGCATATACTTCTTATTTTTCATGAAGAAACCATACTAAATACACAATTATAATTTCTTACATTTACCTTCAATGTTGAGGGCCTCTTTAAGAACCCTAAAAGCTTCTTATGGCTAGTTTACAAACTCAAGAAAGAGTATCAAAGAACCTTTGTGAAAGCTGAAAATGTTTCAAGTCTAAGAATGACTTAAAGGTGCTGCTTGTAAGACCTTTTAAAGGATTTCTTTGACCGAATTTCTTTTACATTTTATGCCTTATTATATATAAAATTAGTAATGTACCATTATGCTCCTTTCACTTGGGCCTTATTGGGTGCAAATTTGTTGGGCCTTGGCTGCCCACTTTTTCCCTTTCTCCTTAGTTTTAGCCCAATTAACCAACTGAGTTTTGTTGTACTTGAGACCTTATCTCTATTCTTCTTGGGCTAAAAATATTATCCATTTACGATACTAAAACACGGGCTAAGGTTACATCCTTAACACATACTTTATTCTCTACGAACTTGGATAGATTCTACGTCAAGCCTCGTCTCCGTCTAGCTAGCAAATTTAAGCTAAGCAAGTAGGTGACTCACTTGCTAGCTTTCTAAGTCCTACAAGCACCTCACTTCTTTCACTTCGTTTAAGGTCGTGATCTCTTCAATTTTACTTAACATTTATATGTACTCACTCATCTTAAACGTTAGGTGTACATATAGTCCTCTAATATGAAACTCAAGCACTTTTAAAAATTGTCGCTAATTTGGCCAAGCTACATCATGTTCCATTTGCAACGAACTAGTACATGTAAGATGTGGGGTGTTACATCCTCTCCCCCTTAGGAACATTCGTACTCGAATGTTAGCATAATTGGATAGCTTAACCAAGTTTAAACCTTTACTTAAATAAGTTTTTGACAATACAACAAGCATCCAATTACACTTACCAATTAGTTCCCTAACTCTGCATGTTGGACTTTCTTTTTAACTTCAAATAAGTAAGAGTATTTTGATTTAATCGCTTCCTCAGCCTCCCATGTTATCTCTTCTGCCTGCTGGTTCCTCCAAAGTACTTTTTCTGAAGCTATTGCTTTATTCCTTAGCTTCTTAACTTGATGATCTAGAATAGCAACAGGTACCCTTCATAGGTGAGATCTTCTTTAACCTGCACATCTTCAATAGGAGTGATACGTGATGGGTCACCTATGCATTTTTGAAGCATTGAGACATGAAAAACTGGATGAACCATTGAAAGCTCTTGGGGTAACTCGAATTCATATGCAACCTACCCGAACCTCTTAATAATTTTGTATGGCCCTATGTAACATGGGCTCAATTTTTCTTTCTTACCACATCTCATAACCCGTTTCATTGGAGACACCTTTATAAATACCCAATTCCCTTCTTTGAATTCCAGTCCTCTATTCCTAGCATCCACATATGATTTGTGATGACTTTGGGCTGTTAGACGCTGTTGTATTACCCTAACTTTTTTCATGACTTGTCATATTAGATCTGACTCAAGCAAGGTGGTTTCACCCACTTCAAACCATCTAATTGGTGACCTACATTTTCTTCTATATAAAGCTTCATAAGGTCCCATCTTGATATTTGACTAGTAGCTATTATTATAGGCAAATTCAATAAGTGGCAAATGGTCCATCCAACTACAAGCCTGGAACATATCTTCAAGTGTTTGAATAGTGCATTCTGCTTGACAGCATGTTTAAGGGTGGAAAGTTGTACTCAAATTCACTTGTGTCCCTAAACTCCTTTGGAAGGACTTCTAAAACTTTGCAGTGAATTGAGCTCTCTGATCAGATATAATGGAGATAGGGACTCCATGTAGCCTGACTATCTCTTTGAGGTATAACTTTGAATACTCTTCAGCGGTACAATCACTCCTACCCGTCAAGAAGTGTGCTGACTTTGTGAGTCTATTAACTATTACCCATATGGAGTCAAACTTCTGAAATGAGCGAGGCAACCCAGTAACAAAATCCATATTAATTATATCCCACTTCCATGTTGGAAGCTCTATACATTGCATATAACTTCCTGGCTTATGGTGCTCTACTTTGACTTGTTGGCAATTTGGGCATTGAGCCACAAATTCTGCAAGGTCCTTTTTCATGTCTTCCCACCAAAATATTTCCTTCAGGTCATGATACATATTAGTTGATCCTAGTTGGATGGAATATCTAGAATGATGGTCTTCTTCTATTATCCTCCTCCTTAGTCTATTAACATCGGGTACACATAATCTATTTTGGCAGTAGAGTACCCCATTTGGTGTAAGTTCAAAGCCCTTCGTCGTATCTTGACTCACCTTTTCTTTAAGTCGTCGTAGAATAGGATCCTCGAATTGCCTTTCTTTCACCTCCATAACTAATGAAGACTCTGCAACATTATACACAACAAACCCTTCCTTTGAAGTTTCAAGAAGGCGAACTCCCAAACTGGCAAGTTGACATAGATCTTTAGCCATGCATTGACTTACCACAGTCTGATCACCCATATTCATGATTGTTTTTCAACTCAGAGCATTGGCTACCACATTTGCCTTTCCTAGATGGTATAGTATATCAACGTCATAACCTTTACTAGCTTAGCCATCTCCGTTGTTTTAAATTTAGTTCTTTCTGCTTAAAGACGTACTACAAGCTTTTATGATCAGTATATATGTCAACGTGAACCCCATACAAATAGTGGCGCCATATTTTCAGAGCAAACACAACTGCTGCAATCTCAAGATCATGTGTTGGTAGTTTTTCTCATGCGATCGCAGTTGTCTAGAGTCACAATCAATTACCCTTCCATGTTATATCAGTACACACCCTAATTCGACTCCTGAAGCATCGCAATACACTGGCATACCCCTCGGTGCCTGATAGAAATGTTTATATAATTAGGTAGTTTTTCCTATTTTTAATATGGCATCCTTTACTTGGGTCAGCCTAATCTACGCATGTAGCTAAAATTTAAAACGTGCTCGGACATCTGGAGGTACAAAATGTTATTTTATTGCTTCGAATTGTTGAACAATTGATCAAATATTTCCTTATAATGGCTATTTAGAGAAGATATAGGTTGTTCAATTTGTTTTCTGAGTCTGAAAAAATAAATAAATACATATATCCCTGTTAAACGTCAATTGACTTTTCCTAATCCACATGTCAGATTCTATTTCCAAAGTGTGACTAATCTCTTAAGGTAGCTGCGGCAATAATTTTGTTCCCTCAAATCTGATTTTTCAAGCTGGTCCACCTTGACCTGAACCTTAACGATATACAATCTTATTTTGTTGCTTTAAGGCAACTATATGGCCTGTCGTGAAATGATGGTTATGATCTTTCGAACTTGAACTCCAGCAGGTCTGTGGCGGGAAAAAATTGAATCTTAAATATAATCTAATATCAAAAGCTAGTCCAATGAAGCGTGAACAATTTAATGTGAAGACCCAACATCCGTAAATAAGAATTGAAATAGATTCTAATATCATGTAAAGAAATAAATTTTTTGAGCTAGCTCAAGAGAGGTGGATTGTCATATTACATGTAAGCTTAACAAACTCTTAAATCTAACAAGGAACTTAACAGATTTTCACACTCATCAACATTGAAGAGCAAGTCTTAAAGGCAAAATAGGAACATAATTGCAAAGGCAAAACTAACAAGGCCATCACCAACTTTTTGCCATACTACATGTGAACTTTTTAAAAATAGTGAACATCTAACTTCAATTATTCAAGTCCAAGGGTTCCTGCTACCATATTTTCCTACTACTAGCAGCTGGGAAGAAATAAACATTCTCCACTGCAGAACTTGCTGTGTATTTACCTCTACGAACATCAGACCACAATCCAAAGGTGATGTATACGTTCAGGCATGCCTGGCATGCTACCTCATCTTCTTTGGACAGGTTTGTAAAGCACAACTGTTACATATTTTGAGCGAAAACGATGTGTTACACCAAGTGCTACAACCGACCTCGGGACATCTCTGTTCTCAATATACAGATGGTTTAGTTCTGTGTTCTGTGGCAATGGGAGGGAGGAGGATTGATCTCTTGTTGAGTGGTTTAGCAAGGTATGATGCAAATGTGGCGGTACCACCGGTGGTTCCCTTCCTTCATCTATATGCCCAGGATACACATTGTTGTAACTTGCATCAGGTGATCTTGGAACTTCAAAGCCCATGACGGTGGGTTCATCCTGTGTGCATAACTTAGGCTTAGGCTTAGGCTTAGTCAAAAAGATGCAAGAGCTATCAGTTACTACAGGAATTTATGTCTTACATGATCTTCACCATATGGATGAGGGTGGTTCATGTTGTTTCAAAAACAAACAGCAGTCTTAACCAATAAGATGAAAGTTTTGAGCAGATAAAACTTTCCCAAGTTAACCTGAAAATAAAACATATTCTATTGTAAACAAGAAAATGGAACCAATTTCAGGATTAGGCACTGCATGAAAAATCTCTCAGATGCGCATATTCCTCTAAGGGGGCAATTGGGGCATGGGCATAACTCATGAGGGTCTTTATGAATCAAAATACTATATTATCACCAACTATTTGTATGTCTTCTCTCCAATTATTTAAGCAGGTATACACAGAAATGCTCAAAAGGGATCCATATTTCACATCAGATTAGCTTACCAGTTGATAAATGGTGTCCGCAAATTAGATCAAACATCAATATATTAACACCACATATCTTAACAGAACTGACGAGATAAACAAAAAAGTGAACTACAGTAGGAAAATTATGTTAGATATACATGGAACGTGAGATGGAACACAATTGCCTATTCCGTGACACTTCCAAAAGTAGTGATTACACCTTTTTATACCCAAATCAAGTCCTACAATACCTAGAACCGAATACGTATCCTCCTCACCTTAAAGCAAGATCTACAAAGAGCTAGTCTCCAGAACATGCCAAGACTGAAAAAAGCATTATCAAGGCAACTATCAACTAATTTGGAGAAAATAAGTTCATGCATTTTACATCACCACCTCTTTTCTAAGAAATATTCAATGTCTTTACACAGGTGAGCAGCCCAATATTATGCTCTTTAATGACATTGTCTCTAGACTGTATGACATAACTGACTTCCTTTTTGTTGATATATATAATCGTACGTAAAATAGTGCACAACATTTCGCAAAGAACCAAGACTCGATGTAGAAAACCTGTGCATGCGTCAAATTCAATGCTCTAAGTGATGATATTTGAATTACATTAACACCAAAGAAAGAAAAGCTTTCATTTCGAACAAGTTAGCCCTAGTCCCTAACGTATATGCCATGTTAGCCCTAGTCCCTAACGTATATGCCAAGTTAGCCCTAGTCCCTAATGTATATGCCAAGACAGACTGCGTGGGTTTAACAAAAACACACAACAATAAAAGAACATAGTATTTTCAATGAAAGAAGGAAACAAAGTGAACACTTAACCCCCTTAAATTTACCTTTAAGTTCTTTTCATCTAACACTTATCCATTAGTTCCTTCAAGGACTCCTAGTCTCCCATGTCAAGGTCTTTCTTTGAATTGTCATATCCTCTGGCCTAACTTACATTCCACTATTCCAGACACACCAAAAGCTAACAAAAATCTGATTTCCAGCAACTACTTGCTTCTAACTTTGTGATCATACAGAAATCTTCCAAAGATAGAGGTTGATTAATAGAGTTAATGGTCAAAAACACACCGAAATTTATCATTTTTTCACAAGTTTCATATATAAACTATCCATTTTATCCTTTACCTACCTAATTTATCACTCCTTTTGTATTAAAATACAGCTCCATGGTGAGTTGGTTTATTGTTTCGACTACAATAGGCGCATTTAGCCCAACTCACCATCGAGGTATGTTTTAATATGAACGGAGTGATAATTTAGGTAAGTAAATAGAACAATGGATAGTTGAGGTATGAAACTCGCAAAAATGTGATAATTTAAGTGTGTTTTTGACCATCAACTCTGATAATTAAGGGTATAAACTTAGTGACAAACTATGGCCCCCCACCCCCCCAGATATATTGTTCTCAATCCAAGGTTATTCTATCAAGGATCTACTCATAAGCCCAAAGCTCTGAGAGCAAGAAACCACTCTCCAACTCCTTGGAAACCAGCTACCAATTCTCTGATTTAAAAGGGCAAAACACCAAACAAAAGAAGATAATATCATTATTTCATTAACGAGCAAACTCAATGATATCATTCTACACATGACCTTAGATACACTACTCCTTGATACGCACTTCAATGGATGTAAAAATCTTTAAGCTTTATTTTCTTGAGAAAATGGAAAGTGCAGGTGCTTCAATGAATTCAATATTTTTCTAGGAGAACAAACGAGGAAAGAAATTCATGTAAAAATTGTCAGCATCACCCTTCAAATATGATGCCCTCATAGAGGTCCTCTCTCTTTCCCAGCTCCCAAAAGAAACATAGAAGAAAAGAAAAAAAAAAGATTATGTTTCTTTCCCAGATCCCAAAAGAAATCGACAATTGCACCATCTTTTGCCATAACATGGCAACGTCTGTTGCTAGAACTACCGAGTAGATCCTGGAAAACCTGACTAAGGCTTGACTCCCTCTTTAGGGGACTAATGCAAGCATGACTGAGTTCCCAACCTACACACTTAGCAGTGAGAAAAGTACCATATCACTACCCATACTTTACCAGGTTCACTAACAATACTTTTCATAAAAACCACAACCCAAACCACTTTCATTCCTCCTCATCTCTAAACAACAGTGGGCAACCATGTCTGCATCAGAGCAAATAGTAATCGTTGAAGGAGTAGTCTTACAATCAGAAACAATGGAAAAGGAAGCTAGGCCTGCAAAAGGAATGGTAGGAACCTCTATCGGAGCATTAATTATGCATAGTCTAGCTAGGTTGAGGGTTTTTTGGTGGTTGGTATTAGTATATAATTAAAGCGACAAAATGTTATTTGGAAACAAGTACGAGATATGAGACCTGTATCTGAAAATTAGGAATCCATAACAATCTAAACTGAGAAATTCTCATTGGATACCTAGGAAGGTGGAATAGATCTTTCCATATCATTTATTGGAAGTCACTTTCACCTAGTAATTAGGTATAGTTAGAGTTACCCAGTAACTGTGTTGGTGGGAGGTAGTAGGTACCCAATAGAATAGTTGGAGTGTGCACAAGTCGACCCGTATGCCATAGTTATCAGAAGAAACAAAAAGGTAGGTTAGGTGGAGTCAACCTCTAATTTCCAAAACCCCTGCATTGCATAGGCATTTTTCCCATTGTAAATGGCCTTTCTTTCAGATATAGAGTAACTACAATGAAGACAGTTAAACTTGACCTCCTTTCTCCAAAAGCAGCATTCTCTAATCCTGTAAAGGACCTACTTCTAATTGTAGAGTCAAGTAGATAACTTGTACAGTGACCAATATTGAACACAAACTGTAGATCATAAAGATATCAAGGAGATCTATTAATAATCATACTCTCATATGCTCTCACCGCTAGCTCACTGTGACAACGCTTTTCCGACAAGGGTTCGCAACGCTCTTGTCCGGAAAGCCTTCCTCTGACCCGAGCGCCAGCGGACCCTTGCCGGACCGGAGGCCCCGATCCCTATCCGATCCCTGTTCGGAGTCACTATCGGCGCTCGCGTTTTTTTGTTTGAGTCGCCGGTGGTGGTTTGTTGTTCTCCGGTGAAGTAGGGTCCCGATCTCGGCGCCTGAATCCGTAGATCCGGTCCTCGTCGCAGAGCCGAATCAGATCTCTGACCAGCAAACTCATCGACCAGGTTCTATTGTTTCTCCCCTTTTCCTCTTCTTCCCTGTTCGAACGTTCTTATTTGCGTAGTTCTGGTTCTATTCAGAGCTTGCACAGCCCTCTGTTGTTGTTTGTATTTGTTGTTATCATTACTAGACGCTTGTTGGGACCTTGCTGCCGGATACCACCTCTTACATATATTACATTGGTGCTAAAGTGCGGTATATCATCTTGTTACCATTGTTGTGTAGATTGTTGTGTCGCGGTAGTCTGCTGTACACTGCTGTGTATTTTGCTGCATAGCAGTATAGTGCAGTGTATTGCGGTCTGACGTTGCTCTAGTTCTTGTGAGTTTGGTGGTTGTACTATTTATTGTTGTTGTTTATTGTTCGCATATTGTTGCTGTTGTAACTTAGCGTGTTACTAGTCGTAGTTCAGTGGCGTCTAGATCCTATGGTGGACTAGGGTCATGTCCTCAGTTGGGGTTAGGGGTTAGGGGTAAGGGGGGTGAGAGGGGTGTGACTTTATGCAAGTTAAGGATAGCATCGTGGAATATAGGGTCTTTAACAGGGAAGTCCATAGAGTTAGTAAAAAGTTTTAGAAGGAGACATATCAATATAGCATGTGTCCAAGAGTCTCGGTGGGTGGGTTCTAAGGCTCGGGATGTGGATGGGTTTAAGCTGTGGTACTCTGGGGGTTCTAGGGGTAGAAATGGCGTGGGAATCCTAGTAGATGAGTATCTTAGGGATTACGTGGTCGAGGTTAGGAAGGTTAACGATAGGACTATGTTTATCAAACTAGTGGTGGGAAGACATGTTGTGAACGTTGTTAGTGCTTATGCGCCCCATGTAGGTCTAGATGAGGAAGTCAAAAGGCGCTTTTGGGAGGATCTGGATGAGGTCGTTCGTGGTTTCCCATTGACGGAAAAGATCGTCATTGGGGGTGACTTTAATGGGCATATCGGGGCGACCAATAGGGGGTTTGAGGATGTGCATGGCGGCTTTGGTTTTGGTGAGCGGAATGGAAGTGGGATCTCTCTCTTGGATTTAGCCAAAGCCTTCGAGTTAGTGGTGGCAAACTCGTGTTTCTCAAAGAGGGAAAGTCACTTGATTACTTTTGCAATTCGGTTACTAAGACGCAGATAGATTACCTTCTTATCCGAAAGAGCGATAGAAGGCTTTGTAAGGATTGCAAAGCTATCCCTAGTGAAAATGTTTCCACTCAACATAGGCTTTTAGTGATGGATGTGGAGATCAAGAGAGAAGAAGAAGAAGATCATGTATGCCCAACCTAGGATTCAATGGGGAAGCCTTACACCTGCCCTTTCTGGTAGAAGATAAGTTGAGAAGCCTTGGGGCATGGCGTAGTGAGGGTAATGTGGACAATATGTGGGACACGACTGCTGGCTACATCAGAAAGATAGCTGCCGAGGTTTTGGGAGTCTCGAGAGGGCCTATGGGTGGCCGTAAAGGCGATTGGTGGTGGAATGAGGAAGTCCAGGGTAAAGTTAAGGATAAGAAGGTCGCTTTCACAAAGTGGTTAGAGTGTAAGGATGTTGTCGAGAAGCAAAAGCTTAGGGAAACCTATAAGAAGGCCAAGTCAGAAGCCAAGTTGGCAGTGACTAATGCTAAGTCTACTGCATTTGAGCGTCTTTATGATGATCTAAGCGCTAAAGGCGGGGACAAGAGACTGTTTAGGCTCGTTAAAGTAAGGGAAAGGAAGACTCGTGACTTGGACGTAGTGAAGTGCATCAAGGACGAGGAGGGTTAGGTGCTATTGGATGACACTTCCATTAAACTAAGGTGGCAAACGTACTTTCATAAACTCTTAAATGATAAAGGTGGTAGAGTTATCGAGCTGGATAAGTTGGCACACTTCGAAGAAAATCGTGCTTTGGGGGATGACATTCCGTTCGGAGTGGAGGAGGTAAAATTGGCTATGAGTAAGATGAAGAAGGGGAGGGCCATCGGACCCGATGAGATTCCGGTGGACTTTTGGAAGATCGTGGGAAAGGATGACATAGAGTGGTTGACTAAATTGTTCAATGCCATTAGGGAGACTGCCAAGATGCCTGAGGATTGAAGGAGGAGTACAATGGTGCCATTGTACAAAAGCAAAGGAGATATTCAGAACTGCAACAACTACAGGGGTATTAAGTTGTTAAACCACACTATGAAGGTTTGGGAGAGAGTTGTGGAGAGGAGGGTGCGTAGAGTAGTATCCATCTCGGAGAATCAATTTGGATTCA
>JAOTQJ010000096.1:3744086-3756363 GCA_025642045.1 Solanum sejunctum
TGGAGATACGCCTTGGAGTCCAAAGGTTTCAAATTGAGCAGGACCAAGACTGAATACTTGGAGTGCAAATTCAGTAGCGAGAGGGAGGAAGAAACCTCTGAGGTGAGGCTTGCCACTCAACCTATCTCCAGGAGGGATAAGTTTAGGTATCTGGGGTCCATCATCCAGAGTAGTGGCGATATCGATAATGATGTCACACAACGTATTGGGGCAGCACGGACGAAATGGAGGCTGGCCTCTAGAGTATTGTGTGACAAAAAGATACCACCCAAACTTAAGGGTCAGTTTTACAGAGTAGTGGTTAGTCCTGCGCTGTTGTATGGTGCGGAGTGCTGGCCGATTAAAAAGATTCATGTTCAGAAGCTGCATGTCGCGAAGATGAGGATGCTAAGATGGATGTGCGATCACACCAGAAGTGACAAGGTTAGGAATGGAGCTATTCGAGAGAAATTGGAGGTGGCCCCGGTGGAGGATAAGATGAGGGAAGCGAGACTGCGATGGTTCGGACATGTGCAGAGAAGGAGTATCGATGCTCCTGTTAGGCGGTGCGAAAGTTTGGCTGTGGGAGCTACTCGGAAGGGCAGAGGTAGACCTAAGAAGTACTGGGGGGAGGTGATCAAGCAGGACATGGCGGCACTCGACCTCACCGAGGACATGACTCTAGATAGAAATGAGTGGAGATCGCGTATTAGAGTAGCATGCTAAGCTCCTCTTCTTCTCCCTATTTCTCCCCTTTATTGCCTTCTTATTGTTTTTAGCATTTATTATTAATGTTAGTATTACTACTCCTTTCTCTCTGCATTATCTTACGTGTAAGTGTTAGTTTATCATAGTTACTTATTGTCATGTGTTATGTATTGTTAGTCGTACTTGTTGTTTTCTTACCGCACATTTTTACTTCAATGCTTTCGCCATATCTAGCCTTTCTACTAATGGGTTTTGAGTTGAGGGTTTTAGGAAACAGCCTCTCTACTTCTATGAAGTAGCAGTAAGGTATGCGTACAATCTACACTCCCCAGACCCCACTTGTGGGATATCACTGGGTATGTTGTTGTTGTTGTTGTTGTTTTACATAGTCAGTGAGGACTATGGTTGTAACTGTTCAAAAACACCAGCAATCACTTGATTTTTGCATTGTATAAAAGATTATCTCATTAAGATTAATAGAAAATTTCCCACCAGTTTATCTCCCATCCAAAATCCAAAGAAAACAAAACAATAGAATAAGCAGAGAAAGGCAGAAAGCTACCATCATCAATTTGTCATAATAAGTCATCAAAAGTAAGCATTATAGTGCACCTCATTAGTATTAAGCCAAAGCTTCTGATTTCTTAATTGGAAAATCCATCCTGACCCAAGGTTATGCAAAAGATAATGTATCAACTTTGCTAACATACAGAGAGTCAAATCTTCAACTTACACTTGAAGAACATACTGGAAATCTCCAAAATATAATGTAAAATGCATAGGGCTACAGTGGCCAAAGCTGCAAAATGCAAGTTAATTTGATTAAACATGTTGTGATGTATGGGTTCTAGTTGTACCTTAGCAAGTAAGTACAATATTTTCTTTACTATACTCGAAAAAGTGGACAAGGGGCCAAGTCCAAATGGATCCACAATGGGTTTCTACAGAGAATGTTGCAAGACACTCAGAGAAGACTTCATGCATTCAGAATTTTCACCAAAATGTGTTCTTTGAGAAACATTGCAATGCTACTTTCATTGCTCTGATTCCAAGGAAAAATTATGCAGAAAAGTTAAAGGATTTCAGACCAATAAGTTAGGTGGAGTTCACAAGATTATATCCAAATTCATTACAGAAAGATTGAAAATCGTAATGGGAAAATTGGTTGATGCTCATCAAATGGCCTTTCTGAAGGAAAGACAGGTTATGAATGTTTTGCTGGCAAATTTGTTGGTGGGTCTAGAATGCTAACTCTTAGCAAGAAGCAAGGTGGTATGGGCATAAAGAATCTGAGATTACACAATAAAAGTATTTTACCAAAGTAGTCATGGAGGTTTAAAATAGAGGTGATGACATTATGGAGAAACTTTGTCACACAGTAATATGGAAAGGATAGTGAGTGGATTACAAAAGATTCCAGAAGCTCCTATCATAATAGAGTCTGGAGAAACCATTAGAAACCAGTGGCATGAGTTCTGGAGAAATGTGGAAATCAAAGTGGGTAATCGAAGAAGCACTAAATTTTGGGGAGGACCACTTGATTGGACTAAATACTTGAAGTACACCTTTCCTAATATATACTTAATTAGCCTTCAAAAATCATGCTAAGATAAACCATATTTGGAATCAACATGATTGAGATTCGATCTTCAGAAGAGCTTTAAATGATTGGAAAATTGAGAAGTTTTACCTTTTTGTTTAAGCAACTGGCCAATTTTAGTAGCACTACTGAGTTTACAGACAAGCTAAAATAGAGATTGAATTGCAAAGGGAAATTCACAATAAAGACTCTGTACAGGAATTTGAATCATAGAAGTCATCAAAATGTGCTCTGGCCTTGGAAGCTTATCTAGGAAGACAAAATTCCAGTAAAAAAGGTTTCCTCTTTTCTGTGGCTGGTTTTCAGGAAAGCATGTTATTCAGGAGAAGTTACGGAGAAGTAGTCTTTCAAGATATCTACTATGTGGGGCAGTGGTGTGTATACAGACCTTATCCTTACCTTGTGAAGATAGAGAGATTTTGCTTCCAATAGACCCTCGTCTCAAGTAAAGCATTTCAAAGTAGATATGAAAAGGGAATACAATACTAAAGAAGCCATAATGAAAATAGTTGAGAAAATAAGAGTAGCAACAACAAATAAAATGATAATCGAAGCAAAGGAAACAACAGGTAATAAACAACAAGAGAAGACATCTTTGAGAAATAAGCATCTTTAAAATGGTCATCAATCTAGATAAGTGCATGAAAGAATTAATCATTAATATTAAACTGTATAAAATGAAATTGGCCAAGTGCAATAGTTTTGTCTGTGGGAAAAAGGAAGCTTCAGAGCACAGAAGTCGGTGTATTGATGCACAAACAAGCATGAATAAAAGCAACCAGGTACCCTTTTTCCAAATCAAAAATTCAATCCTGATCTACATGATTATGCATACCAGACCAAAGGATCAATGATTATGTCCAATTGGTGGGAGAGACTGCTTTTTGTTACCGTGAAATGTTTGATACAATTTACACAAACAAACAGAGGTTTGATTATTATAAAAGCAAGAAATAGAAATTTTTATCTTGAGAAAGTCTTTTGAAAGCTCATTTTTGTTTACCATGACAAGGCATAAATATACCAAGATACCATACATTAAGCTCAAATGAGAAAATGGCAAATCACAATTCAACCAATTCACCTTACATGGAAGTGGATCGCTCAACAAAAGACTTGCTTACCAAACATCTTGAAATCTTGATCTCCCGTAAACTTCAAGCTCCTCTCTAAAAGACCTCTAAGTTGTTTCCTCACTCACTATATCTTGAAGATAGATAATTTGCAGGCAATAATCACTCATATTTATATTCAAGTAGCAACTAAAGTGCTCTAGCCGTGCAGAGTGATATGCGTACACGTCTCAAGAGGTCACCGCTCATTAGACACATATTACCAATATTGACAACTGTTTTTGGAGACATCCGTAAGCATGCGAACAACGTTCAAATCCAGAGAATTTTAGTAACAACTATGTTATATTTGTTCTGTTCTCCACTTTAACCATTACCATAAATTATCTACCATGTAGAATAACTGGTGGCCCCAGGATTTGATTATAGACATTTTTAGCCTAACTGCTATTTAAGACACAAGCTATCATTCCAGAGGTGTTTCAATACATGGTAAACTAATACTGAGCTAACCAGAATATACATAACAGTGGGTATCAACTTTACACCAGCTTAAGAAGTCCAGAAAGATTATGTGGACAAAGAGCTTTATCTGAATAAGAATCTGATCCAACCCAACCTCTGATGAAAATTACTTAGAAAAGATCCAAAGCCTCAACAAGAGAATTGATTTCACCTACATGAGCCTTGAACAGTTGGCCTGAGTCCCTGATAAAGGAGGAGGATTGAGGTAGATTGACAGGGTGAGAATACACTGTACAGTAAAAAGGGGGATTCACACAACACATAGTTTAAGCCCCTTAACACAGTTTAATGCTTAGGCCTTGCCGTCGTATCCCGTTCCAAGATCTATGAGTCCATCCTACAACCATCAGAGGTAACAATAGTGTTGCTTTCAAAATAAAATATTCTTTGCTATCTATCTTTAGCTCTTAAGTGGCATTTCCTATTCCTAAGAAGAATAATTAAGAAAGAAGGTCCATTTAAATGAATTTACATTGATAACCTAAATTACTTTCAAGCCTTACACAGGAACAATAGTCCCAGCTTTATTCAGTAGGAGCAATACTTCTCTTCTAACATCATCACTTCGATTTAAGGAAAATCAAGCTAAGTGCCACCAGTATGAGAAATGTAGGAACACATGGAAGCTACACACTTGTATCAACTAGCCAAAGATTTTCGTAGAACAAAATAGTTGGTGCTTGATTTAGTAAACATTTTTGCAGTGATTCTACTTTCCTCTATAAGGAACTAGAATAAATCCTATAAACATTTAGTTCAATGAACGGGCTTGTGGAGAGAAATACTCCCTTTATTAACCGGAAAGAACAGAAATACACGATTTTTTTATATAGCAAATCCCAACTGATGAAGTAATTGATTAATTGAATGAATCACTTGTTCTATAAGAAAATTAGCAACTGGGGAATCGAATAAATTTCTTAGAACTGAAAGCTCATAACTAACACTCTGTATATGGTAATTCAAGATTCGTTGCGTGATTTATGGCTTAGGTAACAGAATATTATAAATCCAAAAAGCCTAATACGTACCTAAATCAGCTGCCCTTTGGCACTTCAATAATCAATTAAACGCCCTCGTCTTGAGGGAAAAAATGCCAAGGAATAACAATCAAATGCTAAATGAATCCCAAAAACCATCTGCAGGAAAAATTAGCAAACCCAACAAATTAAACTATTTACACAAACTAAAATTTGATTAACAAGACAAAATAAATCCAATCAAGAATTTTCTAAGACCGTAGGAGAAAAGGACCCTTATTCACCTGCGATTGGGTAAAGACAAAAAAGAGTGTTGAATGACAATTTCTTATTTGGAAAATTCCCCCTTAGAATCTGAAGAATCAAATTTTCAAAATCATGAATTATGTTTAAGAAAAGAATATGATGTCTGATTACTTCAAAAAATAGTTTACTCCAAAATAATAAAACCCTCTTTTTAAAAAAAAAATCTTTTAAAAAAAACGATTAGGGTTGAAAAGGGAGGATTGGGAGGGGCATTAGAAGTTAAAAACGACAAAATTCATATAAATAAGTCATGTTTTTAGAATGTAAAAAAAAATATGCTTAGTGTTTTTTCCATTTCATGAAAATTCTCAAATATGAGATGCTAAATCTGTTACAGCCCGTTTGATAGAACGAATTACTTGAAATAATTCATAGATTAAAAATTAATCCACACAATCTAATGTTTGGTTGCATAATTAAACCCAAATATATTTAATATATGGATAACTTAATCTACCATATGTGGTATTATATAATCCCTAGGATATCTAGCGATTACTAATACTAGGTTTAGTAATACTTGGATAAATCAATAAAATGACTAAATTATCCCTCAATTTCTTTATACACCTTTAAAGTTTTTTATGCATTTTAATTTGTTGAAAAAATGAGTAACCAATGGTGCACTTGGTTAAAAAAATTATTCGTCTTAATAGAGAAAAAGTCCCTTGGTTAACCTCATAATATACTGCAGTTTACATTTATTTGACATTCATTTATGAAAATACCTTTTTGTGTACAACCAAAAAAAAAACTTTTTGTTTTTCAGCTACTCTAGTGCACAGAACAACACACCTGAAGATGAATTATGTTGACGACTAGTTTTGTTAATCAATTCGTATTCAAATTTAAAATTGTAACAAATATGATCTTGAGGTATTGTCTTTCTTACAAATAATATTGTCCAACAATTATGTACCTTGATCCAATTAATGAAATAGAAAGTTTTATAATAGTTCACGGGTATAATTGGAAATGAACTTTTTATAGAATTTTAAACTAAACACAATATTAAGTGGGAAGCAATAAACCAAACACGGGATAAAAAATAATCTGAGCATTATTATTCCCTGCATAACTAATTCCTGCTATTCCGGTATTACTAATCCATGCATTATTCATTTTTGTACCAAACGACCCCTTAATGTTTGATTTTATTATAAAACAAAATGTTTTTCTTCACTTTATAAAATGGAAGAAAATCTACCATTTTGTAAGAATTTTTTATTTTACAAACATTTTCAGTTTCTTCACATTTCACTCTTCCTGCACATGTCCCTCCTAACTCGACATTCCAATCCCACAATTTGAAGATTTTTAAAAGATTCAAAGGTTTGTATCAAAATTTAAAAGTAAAATTCACAACAAACAATTTAAATTGGCATATTGTGGGTTCATTTTTGTATAAAATATATTAACTGTATTGCACTAAAGAAAGAATGTTGATTATTCGACAATGTGAAAATCACAATCCTCTTCCAACTCGCCCCCAAATGGGGCATGATGCAAAGAACAAGTTGAAAATTAAAGAAGAAATTTGTCCAATAATAACAAAGAGTGCCTCTATAGGTAATTAGATATATTTTTTTCTTTTCATTTTTATTGGCACAATACATAAATTAGCCTTTTAACTTGGTTTCAAATCATAAGTTGGAACTCCAACTTTGAAAATGCACAAACAGACATGTTAGCTTCCATGGTAGAAGCTCTATATGTGCAGTAAAGGTAAGAAGAGAAAGGAATAAGGAGAGAGCTAAGGAGAAATTCTCAGAAAATGGCACTGTTTCATTGCTCCAACTTGGTTAAGTACATCCGTATATATATATATATATATATATAGATAGATAGATAGATAGATAGATAGATAGATACATTAACAGTTGCAACTTAGCTATCAATGTAACTAACTTGTAACTACTTTCTAACTACTTAGTTAATATTACGCCCAAAGTCCCGTTAGGCGGACTAGCATCCGTTGCTGATAAGGCTCGGAAGAATCAACCTGTGTCCATGCTCTCTCTATACATATTTTAAGAGATTTTTATATTTAACATGCCTTTAAAAAAATAAACAGTGATAACAAGCTAAAAGGAAATGCATATGGCTAGGCCGTTGGGGCCACGTTGTCTAAAGTATGAGACATGACCATTCTTTAATTTACATAGTCTACAAAGCCTTTAGGTAAGGAAAAGTATCTGATAAGGGTCGAAACAGGCCCCGTCTCAGCTAACTATACAACACAAAAATATAGGCTCTAGACATACAAAACTCCGAAGCAACCTGGAGCTTGGTAACATCAGTTGGATATCCTGTACTCCTACTGGGGAGATCTACTTACATCTGTACCTGCAGCAAGAAATGCAGGTCCCTCGTAAGGGACGTCAGTACGAGATAATGTACTGAATATGTAAGACAGGAAACACTGTATATGAAGTAACAACTTAAATAAAACTATGCACTGGTGTAGGATAAGAGACCACCCTTAGTTATACTATGGGATTATGTACTTTATGTTCTTTTTATTACTTTACCTTTACTGTTTATCTATGCACAATAAGTAATACAATTGATCAGCTGATCAGTGGTAAATCTATATCTAGATTGGCCTTGGCTAGGCTTTTCCTTCAACACCTTGGGCTACCCCCTCTGATAAGATCGACCCTGGATAGGTGATTCTTCCATCCCTTGGGTTACCACCCATCAATAACCAATATACTTTACTTTATCTTTCAGTTACCTTTAACATGATTCTTTCGGTGGTTGTAATATTGGAGCTGTAGGACTGTAGATACAACATATGACATATAAATAATCACAAAAGACAACATCACAATGAAAGGAGTAGGTTACACAATAATGAAATGCGTAGGAGGTAGAACAACACATGATCTTTATTTATTAGAACGAACTCGTGTATCTTGGTATCCAAGTATGCATGCAGATTTGTAGGTGACTATGTATGGGAGCATATGAACATGTAAAAGAGTTGAGACATGGTTAATAGTTGTGTTGGAGTTGGTAAGTGCCTTTATGTGTCGAGGAGGGATCTAGATTTCATGCTAAGTGATACGAAATCGAGTAGCTTTACATACCTCGCCGTACGACCTTGCTATTACCTCGAGATAACCTTCCCTTCCTACAAATAATTATCTACAATATAGTAGGTGATAAAACTAGCATTAGCAGCCAATAGATGCACCTTGGTAGCCCAATCTCATAAAAAAAATAACATACGGGCAACAAGCGTATAATTGTAAACCCAAATGTATTTTTTCAACCTTTCCACCCTTAATCAAATTTTATAATATACATTATCATATACATATCATGTGCAGCCTATTTTAGTGCTATAACAGTCTTACAACAACCCACAAAGTACAACACATAACAATTCTACACAACATACAAATAGGCGACATAACGTTACGTCCCTTCGCCACATTTTGACATCGACAATCCCGAACCTGTTTCAACTTTACCCAAACTATCCTCAACCCATATATACATAGAAATAGCCTTAAAATAGTCTTAGAATAGTACCAAAGTAGTCATGAAGGATGTGAGGCAATATCTTTCCATCCATCAGCCCACAAGTTCGTACTAAGAGTACAATTGAGATATCCTATAAGAACTTACTTTCGCAGACTGTAAACGTGGTGCTGCAGCTTAGTTAAATCACTAACAAACTATACCTTGTTAAGAACATAAGTCTTACTTCATAATTTAGCCAACCAAGAAGAGAAAATCCTCTTGAATAACAAGAAAAGTTCACAACAATCTTTAGGACATATGCTGTCCAAATTTTTCAGCATATACCTAACCAACATAGTTTTTTATTTTTCATAAAGAAACCTTACTAAACACACAACTATAATCACTTAACTTTACCTTCAAGGTTGAGGACCTCCTTAGGAATCCTAAAAGCTTCTTTTGGTGCTTTACATAGTCAAGAAAGAAAAACAAAAAAACTTTATGAAAGCTGAAATTTTACAAGTCTAAAAATAAATTGAATTTGCTGCTTGTAATCCTTTTTAAAGGATTATTTTGGCCAAAGCTTTATTTTATCAAGTTGGTAAGCAATCGAAGCATTGAGACATGAAAAACTGGATGAACTATTAAAAGCTCCTAGGGTAGCTCTAGTTCATATGCAACCTTCCCGAACCTCTTAATAATTTTATATAGCCCTATGTAATGTGGGATCAGTTTTCCTTTCTTACCAAATCTCATAACCCCTTTCATTGGAGACATCTTTAAAAATACCTAATCCCCTACTGAGAATTCCAATCCCCTCCTTCTAGTATCTGTATATGATTTGTGATGATTTTGGGCTATTTCTAGCCGCTACTATATTACCTTAACTTTTTTCATGGCTTATTGTACTAGATTTGGCCTAAGAAAGGTGGTTTCACCCACTTCAAACCATCTAATTGGCGACCTACATTTCCTCCCACACAAAGCTTCGTAAGGTGACATCTTGATACTCGCGTGGTAGCTATTATTATAGGAAAATTCAATAAGTAGTAAATGGTTCACCCAACTATCTTTTAAATCCAATGCACAAGCTCACAACATATGTTCAAGTGTCTGAATGGTGCATTCTACTTGACCTTCTATTTGAGGGTGGAAAGCTGTACTCAAATTCACTTGTGTTGCTAAACTCCTTTGGAAGGACTTTTAAAACTTTGCAGTGAATTGAGCTCCTCGGTTAGATATAATGGAGATTGGGACTCTATGTATCCTGACTATCTCTTTGAGGTATAGCTTAGCATCTCTTCAGCTGTATACTCACTCCTGACTGCCAAGAAGTGTGCTGACTTTGTGAGTCTGTCGACTATTATCCATATGGAGTCAAACTTCTGAAATGATCTAGACAACCTGGTAATAAAATCCATATTGATCATATCCCACTTTCATCTTGGAAGCTCTATACACTGCATATAACCTCCTGGCTTTTGGTGTTCTACTTTCACTTGTTGGCAATTTGGACATTGAGCCACAAATTCTTCAAGGTCCTTTTTCATGCCTCCCTAGCAAAACATTCCCTTCAAGTCCTGGTACATCTTAGTTAATCCTAGATGGATGAAATATAGGGAATGATGGGCTTCTTCCATTATCCTCTTTCTTAATTCACTAATATCAGACACATATAATCAATTTTGGTAGCAAAGTACTCCACTTTGTGTAAGGTCAAAACCCTTTATCATATCCTAACTCATTTTTTTCTTAAGCTATCATACAATAGGATCCTCGAACTATTTTTCTTTCACCTCCATTACTAATAAAGATGTTGTTGTATCATGTGCAATAGCCCCTTCCTTTAGAGTTTCAAGAAGGCGGACTCCTAAATTGGCTAGTTGACATAGATCCTTAGCCACTCCTTGACTTACCACGGCTTGATCACCAGTATTCATGATTGTCTTACGGCTCAGATCATTGGCTACCATATTTGCCTTCCCCAAGTGGTAAAGTATATCAACGTTATAATCTTTCATTAGATCTAGCCACCTATACTATCTTAAGTGTAGGTATTTCTTCTTTAAGATGTATTGCAGGCTCTTATGATCAGTATATATGTCAACGTGAACCCTATACAAATAGTGGCTTCATATTTTCAGAGCAAACATAACCGCAGCTAGCTCAAGATCATGTGTTGGATAGTTTTTATCATATGGTTGTAGTTGTCTAGATGCATAAATAATTATCCTACCATTCTGTGCCAGTACACACCCTAAGCCAACTCCTGAGGCATCGCAATACACTGCATACCCCTCGGTGCCTTCTAGGACTACTAGCAAAGGTGTAGAAGTTAGCTTATTTTTTAGCTCCTGGAAGCTCCTTTCACATGCACCATTCTATTGGAAATTGGTTGCTTTATGTGTCAACTTTGTTGCTGGTGCATAAATAGAAGAAAAACTTTCAACAAACTTTCTGTAATAACCTGCCAACCCTAGAAAGTTCTGAACTTCCGTGGGTGTTGTTGGCATTGGCCAATCTTTCACAGCCTCTATCTTTTGTGAATCAACCCTTATTCCCTCATCGGACACAATATGACCTAAGAATGCCACTAATTTTAGCCAAAATTCACATTTAGAAAACTTGGCATACAACTGCTGATCACGAAGAACCTGTAACACCTATCGTAAGTGATTTGCATGGTCCTCTTCTAATCTTGAATATACCAAAATGTCATCTATAAACACTATCACAAACACATCCAAGAATGGCTTGAATAACCTATTCATCAGATCCATAAAAACTACTGGTGCATTCGTTAGCCGAAAAGACATAACAAGGAATTCAAAGTGACCATAACGTGTTTTGAAAGCAGTCTTAGGTATATCTTTCTCCTTCACCCTCACTTGGTGATACCCTGATCTCAAATCAATTTTTAAAAAGCATTTGGCACCCTGTAACTGATCAAATAGATCATCAATCCTGGGGAGGGGGTATTTATTCTTAATTGTCACCCTATTTAATTGTCGATAGTCGAACACATTATGAAGGTTCCATCCTTTTTGCGTACAAATAACACTGGTGCACCTCAAGGGGACACAGTAGGTCTTATAAAACCCTTCTCCAATAAGTCTTTTAACTGCTCTTTTAATTTCACGCAATTCTGCCGGGGCCATTCTATATGGAGGGATAGAAATAGATTGAGTGCCTAAAAGTAAATCAATACCAAAATCTACTTCTTGTTCTGGAGGTAAGCCTAGGATTTCTTCATGGAACACATCAACAAATTCATTCACTATTGGAACTGAGTAAAGAATTGGTGATTCTGCCTCCGTATCCCTCACTCTAACTAAATGACATATATACCCCTTAGATATCACCTTTCTGGACTTAAAATAATAGATAAACTTACTCTTGGGCACCACAATATTGCCTTCCCATTCAAGAACTACCTCATTTGGAAAGTGGAAGTACACTTTCTTAGTTCGGCAATCCACGATGGCATAGCAAGAAGCTAACCAATCCATGCCTATTATAATATCAAATTCCACTATTTCTAGCTCATTAAGGTCAGCTAATGTGTCACGATCACAAATAGTTACTACACAGTCATAATAAATCCTTCTAGCCATAATAGATTCACCGGTTGGTGT
>JAOTQJ010000096.1:3760157-3774462 GCA_025642045.1 Solanum sejunctum
GTAAAGATTCAGTATAAGTGGTTGTCGCGGTGTCCTATCGGCACCATTCGCGGCCCCGGGGTTGGGTCGTGACATGAACTCCCCTTCCTGCATAACAATTCCCTTTGCCAGCATACATTGCCATGGATTCATTTACTTCTCCATTCATTTTGAATCCAGCAGTTACTCGTTGACTTTCATCAGAGATAATAATAGCATATGCCCTACTCACATTGGGCAGAGGGTTCATTATGAGGATTTGACTGCACGCATGACTATAAAGTTCATTCAATCCCATCAAAAATGCAAACAGATGCAAATATTGGATATGGTCGACATATGTCCTGGATTTGTCACAATTGCAAGCCAGTGGAGGCACCAAAGCATCAAATTCATCCCACAGAAGTCTCATTTTTGTAAAATATCCTGAAATAGACATGTTACCTTGATTCAAGGTGCAAATTTCTCAATGAAGCTGATAGCTCCTAGATCCGTCAACTTTGTTGAACCTCTTGCTTAGGTCAGCCCAATCCATCGCTGCATCTAAGCATACACAATCCCACTTAGTAGCTCCTTAGAGACAGTATTCATGATCCATTCGAGGATAAATGCATTGCACTTCTCCCATTGCTCTTCCAACTCAGGCTTGTAGTGTGATTTCTTACATATTCCGAGAACAATCCCAATTTGGATTTGGCACGGAGTATAATCAACATCAATCTACTCCAAAGTGAGTAGTTCTCAGCTCCTATGAGCTGTACTGAAGTCAATATACTCCCAGGAGTATTCGATGGATGAAGATACAGGGGATGATTCCTGTTCTTCTCCATCGCATCAACCGTGTCGGGCAAAATCCCAATGGAATTAGAGTTCGCGTCTGTTAGCACCATCTTCGTTGAGCTCCGTCGATCGTCAATGGCTGCAAATCGTTGTATTCAGATCCTGTTGGATCCGTATGTATCTGATACCATTTTGGTTTTAGGGTTCAGACGAGAAGGGGAAAATGTATCTAAGAGAGAGAGTAAAGTAAAGGAGTATTATTTCATTTTTGTCAAAACTGCACAGTAACCGTACCTGTATATGTATATATATACAAACATATTTGCACTATGATACTTATACTACTCCTGCATCTCATGGGATTGATTCCCATAACTATTCCTAATTAATCACAACTAATTAACTGATTACCAACTAACTCAGCTAGCAAATACAACTAATATATCAACTAACATCTTCAATAATACTATACATACTAATTTATCCCTACCCTATAAATCAAAATGTTATAAAAATATTTACTTAATTAATTAAATATGATAGTAGTCATTCATCTGCTCTTTTAAAAGCTAAATTAGTTATATATTGTTTTTAATTGTCCCTTTTTGTTGTATTTATTTTTATTTCACTTTTTTAATTTACTTAACACGATGAATTAATTAATGGAAAAGGGCCAAAAATACCCTTGGACTATTTGAAAAGGTTCCAATATACCCCTCATCCACCTATTGGGTTAAAAATACCCCTCTGTCTACCTTTTTTGTCTATTTCTACCCTTTAAACTAATAATCTTTTATTTTTTAATTATTATTATTATATATTACGTGGCATTTTTGATTGGATAAAATTAAATTTCAACCCATTATTTTTTCTCCTACTCGCTTTGACCAATATTCATTGCCCATGACCCAAAACCAATAAAAAGACCCATTGTTAATCGATCATAATGCCCTCGTAGCTGACTTCAAAGACAGAACATACTCCAAATAAATCAAATCAAGAGAAACCTAAACAAAATCCAACACCAGTTAGGAGATGGAAGCTACTTCTGCCATAGCAACTATGCAAAACCCTTCACTATTCCAATCTAGCAAGAAAAAGGACTCCATCTTTGCCAAAGCAACTATAAAAAATCCTAACCAATCCCACTCTAGTATGAAGAAAGAGCCTACAAATGCAACTAGAGGGAAAAATGCGAGGATGATGATGAATGAACTCTACAAAAAGTTTTGGTCACTTTTTTTTAATTGGATGATGATGAACAAACTGTACTAATAATGGGTTTTTTAGTTGTGTTTGGGTCAATGGGCAATGAATATGGATCAAAGCGGGTAGGAGAAAAACGAATGACTTGAAATTTAATTTTATTAATAAAAAAATTCCACGTAATAAAAAATAATAATAATAGTTAAAAAATAAAGGGTTGTTAGTTTTAAGGGTACAAATAGACCAAAAAGGTAGACTGAGGGATATTTTTAACCCAATAGATGGATGAGGGGTATATTTGAATCTTTTCAAATAGTCCAAGGGTATTTTTGGCCCTTTTTCGATTAATTAAGATAGAAAAATCATATTAATTCAGTAATTAGCTTTATTTGACAAATTAAATGTAAGATGAAATTCATCTAATTGATGGGGAAAAAAGGATACCCAAAGAATACTAGCAGTTACTTTGGTACTTTTCTACTCTTTTATTTAATAAATTAAATACGATTGTGTAGGTGTACAAGTAAATCTATCTAAGGAAATAAAATCAGAAAAGATTCCTAAATATCTCTAAGATCCCTAAATATCTCTACCTATGATTATGATATAAATACTAAATATGACTATACATTTTGTAACACTCCCCCTCAAGTTGGAGCATAGATATTAATTATGCCCAACTTCTTACAAAGATATTCCATCCGAATTCCATTCAAAGCCTTTGTGAATATATCACCCAATTGCTCCCCTGTTTTCATATAGCCTGTAGAAATCACATTCTCTTGAATCTTCTGACGGACAAAGTGACAATCAACCTCAATATATTTTGTCCGTTCATGATACACTGGATTTTAGGCAATATGTAGAGCAGCTTGATTATCACACCAAAGTTTTGCAGGAAAAGAAGGATTCAAACCAAATACAGCTAAGAGGTGTTGTATCCATAGTATTTCGCATGTGGACTGAGCCATAACTCTATACTCAGACTCTGCACTAGATCGAGATACCATATTTTGTTTCTTACTCCTCCAAGATACTAGATTTACACCAACAAAGCCACAATAGCCAGCAGTCGATCTTCTATTAATTTTTCATCCAGCCCAATCTGCATCTGCAAAACATTTGACACGAGAATGTCTGTGGTTACTGTACAATATGCCAAGGCCATGAGCTCCTTTCAAATAACATAAGATTTGTTCTAAGGTAGCCCAATGTTTGATTATTGGTACAAACATTAATTGACTAACAATACTGACTGCATAGGCAATATCTGCACAAGTCATAATAAGGTAGTTTAATTTCCCAACTAATCTTCTATATCTTTCCAGAGCATCAAAAGGGTTAGCATTATCCTTAGTGAGATGTACATTAGGATCCATTTGTGTGCCACATGGTTTTGCTCCCAACATTCCAGTTTCTGCAAGTAGGCCAAGTGCATACTTTCTTTGAGAAAAGAAATCCCATGCTTGCTTCTAGCTACTTCTACACCCAAGAAGTATTTCAACTGTCCCAAGTCTTTGGTATGAAATTTGGCATATAAAAACTGTTTGAGAGAAGTACAATTATCTCCTTTAATAACAATATCATCAACATAAACAACTAAGAATAATACCACTCACTGACTATCTATAGAAGACTGAGTGATCACACTTGCTCTTCTTCAACCCAAACTCCTGAACTACATTGCTAAATTTTCCGAACCATGCACGAGGACTCTGTTTTAGACCATACAGAGATTTTCTTAAATGAAAAACTTTTCCATACTCCCCTGAGAAACAAATCCAGGTAGTTGCTCCATATATACATCTTCATGGAGATCGTCCTGAAGGAAAACATTCTTGATATCCAGCTGATGTAAAGGCCAATGTTGAGAAGAAGCTAAGGAAATAAACAAACGAACAGAGGTGAGATTAGCTACGGGGGAGAAAGTATCTGCATAATCTACCCCATAAATTTGAGCATAGCCGTTAGCCATAAGTCTAGCCTTAAGTCTTGCGATAGAAAAATCAGGATTGACTTTGACAGTAAAGATCCATTTATATCCTACAACTTTCTTTCCCTTGGGTAAATCCACCAAATCCCAAGTGTGATTTTCATCTAGAGCATGTATCTCTTCAAGCAGTGCATCATGCCATCCAGGATTAGTCAAGGCTTTTTTCACTATTTTGGGAAATACAGATAGAGTCTAGAGAGCCAATCAAACAACTAGATGTAGGAGATAAGTAACCATAAGAAACAAAGTTAGCAATGGAATATTTGGATTTACATTGACGTGTACCTTTCCGAAGAGCAATAGGAAGGTCAAGATTTCCCGAAGAATCAAGTGGAGAAGGAACTGATGATGAAGGAGTTGATGTAGGACAAGTATTATCATTACCTTGCCTCCTCGAGTAAACTTGAACAATTGGTGGTCTTGTTGGAACAGATGAAATAGGTTCTGAAGGCATACTAGTTGACTCATTCTCGATGAAAGAATTAGTAGATAGAAGAACATCATTATCTAATTGCTTTGTTTTAGCATGAGTAATCTGATAGACCAACCACTTATCTTCCTTCACTTGGCTTATAGAAATGGGAGGTGCATAGAAGAATGGTGTAGCTTCTGAAAATACGACATCAATTGATACTAAGTATTTGCCAAGTTCAATTGAGTAACACTAATACCCTTTCTGAGTCGAGAATAAGCCAAGAAACACATTTTAATGTCTTTGGATCCAATTTGGTAACAGATGGTGGAACATTTCAAACATAGAATGTGCTTCTAAACACCTTGGGTTCCACCAAGAATAGTGATTTATTTGGAAAAAGAACACTATAAGGCATATTACCTTCCAACACAGTCGAGGGCATGCGATTTATCAAAAAATAAGTTGTATAGACTGCATCAGCTCAAAATTGTTTTGGGACTTTCATTTGGAACAAAAGTGCTCGAGCTATCTCAACTAGATGCCTATTCTTCCTTTTAGTAACTCTATTTTAAGAAGGTGTATCAACACATGAAGACTGATGAAGAATACCATGATTTCTCATGTAAGAGCGAAATACTTATGATAGATATTCTTTAGTATTATCACTACTTAAAATCCTCACTGATACATTAAATTGAGTTTTGACTTTAGCACAGAAGGCAGTAAAGTGAGTAAACATTTTAGATCTACTCTTCATAAAGTAAATCCAAGTCAGTAGAGAAAAATCATCCACAAAAGTGACAAAATATATATGTCCAGTTTTAGAAACAACTGGACATGGTCCCCAAACATCTGAATGTACTAACTCAAAAGCAAACTCAACTCGCTTATTAATCCTTGGACCTAGTGAGATACGATGGAGTTTTGCAAATTTACATGACTCACATTCCAATGAGGAAATATTCTGAAATTGAGGACAAAGCTTTTTCAACAATGGTAGAGAAGGATGTCCAAATCGACAATGTACTTCAAATGGAGACACGACACTTGAGCATGCAGCAAATTGAGATTCCCATTCATCAATGATATAGAGATCATCAGATACATGTCCTTTACCAATAACTTGATTTGTCATAAGATCACAAAACAAACAAGGATTGGGAAAGAAAGAAATATAATAATGAAGATCTCTAGTAACTTTACTAACAAAAATCATATTAAAGGCCAACTTTAGTAGACTTAATACAGATGACAGGGTAATAGAGGAGGTAGGTTTAATAGTTCCAGATCTAACACTGTTACATGTTTATCCATCAGCTAATGTAACCGGATAAGGTGCTTGTGCGGTTGAAAACTAGAAAAAATATTAGGATTACCTGTCATATGATTGGTGGCACCTGAATCAATCACCCATTTGTTTGAAGAGGTGATAAGACATGTTTTACCTAACTTGGCAAAAGCATTGACTGTAGTTGATTCCTTATACTAAGAAAATTTAGCGTACTCCTCAACCGAAATCAAAACCATTTTGTTAGAAAATGGACCAGGAGCAGCAACAACTTTTCCCTAGCAGTCTTTTTTCTCTCTCTCCAGGAGACTGCTCACTTTATCAAAACAAATTATGTTAAAACCAATAGGATATCCCAAGTACGCTATATTTGAAAGTCTTACTATAACCTAAATAAGCAGGTAGTAAATAACCTCCAAAACTATACCAAGTTCACAAATTATTGAGCAATTGCAAACAACCTTCAAGCTAGAAGTACAAAACAAAAGAGTAAGCAACAATAAATAGAAAAGTACCAAACCAGACAAAACAGAGTGCACAAATTCTATTTCAAAGATTCTCTTCTCCAAAAAATATGGTCTGATGATTAGAGGACCACGGCGAATCGTCTAGCAACTTCACTCACTCCAAGTTTACAATATCTCCAACAACTTTGCTGGAGCAAGAGTCTCACGCTCTTCTATTGTAACTACCAAATTCTAGAGTTTTGTATATCAGAGGAGGTAGGAAAGCTCGCTCTGATATTATGTAAAATATCGAATCAAATGGATCAATTTCCTTATATTATTATTCCAAGAACAAGAGCTATTTGTAGGTGTACAAGTAAATCTATTTAAGGAAATAAAATCAGAAAAGATTCCTAAATATCTCTAAGATCCCTAAATATCTCTACCTATGACTATACATTTTGTAACAGATTGAAAATCAACATAAGTATGTATTGGAATCTGTTTATTTATTTTGATTTGCTATAAATATTTATTTTTATAATTCATATTTAATTACTTAATTCAGTTGTTACTCTTAATATCTATAACTATCATGCTTTTCATATTCATAACCTCTAAATATTTAATTTCAAACTTTATGATATCTTTTAATATTCCTTAATTTATCTATATAAGTTCATCTTTTTATTTCATGAGACCTCTACCGAAGGTTATTCTTAGGGAGTTGGATTTTAGTGATAATAATTTCACCGGACATATTCCTTCCACAATCTCTAAATTGAAGCAACTGACAAGTTTAGATATTTCATCCAACTCCTTTTCAGGTGAAATTTCTGATGTTTTCTCTAACCTCTGAGAGCTATGGGACTTACATCATGGTAATAACAGCTTCATCGGTCATTTCCTTGTACAATTGTGAGCTTGACACTTCTTGAAACCTTACACTTGTCTAGTAATTACCTATCTGGACCACTTCCTAATAATGCAAGCAAGCTTCAAAAGTTAACTGAACTGGATTTGTCTTTCAACTCACTGAATGGTACCGTACCATCTTGGGTGTTTACCCTACCTTCATTCTCGCTTCATCATAATCGATTTAGTGGACTACGAGATGAGCTCAAAACAAACCCAACATTACAACACCTGCTTTTAAGCCATAATCAACTCAGTGGTCCTTTTCCTTAATCAATTGCAAATATCACAAACCTTTATCACCTTGACTTTTCATCAAATAACATCACCGGTGATACAGGAATAAATATCACCTTTCTTAGACTAGAATATTTGCACTTATCATCTTGTGAACCGAAGGATTTTCCACACTCTTTTAGAAATCTAAAGACACTTCAGTTATTGGATATTTCTAATAGTAAGATTCGTGGTCACATCCCTTGCTGGTTTAGCAGCATGGGGTGGAACTCATTGGAGTTCCTAAACTTATCGCATAATTCATTAGCAGACCACCTATCACAGTTTCATTACTATAACCTATAGTTTTTTGATCTTAAATTTAACTCACTTCGTGGTCCACTACCTTCATCCATTTGTAACATGGGCACACTTGAATTTCTAGATTTATCACGTAAAAACTTCAGTAATGCAATTCCAAGTTGCTTGGGAAGCATGGCTAATCTAGCAGTGTTGGACTTGAGAAGGAGAAATTTCACAGGGAGTCTTCCACCATTATGTGCACAGAGCACTTCATTGAGAACTATTGTCTTGAATGGTAATCAATTGGAACGACTAGTCCTTATGTCGTTGCTCAACTGTGATGGTCTAGAAATCCTTGATGTGGGGAACAACACTATAAATGACACATTTCCAGCTTGGCTAGTAACTCTTCAGGTGCTACAGGTGTTGGGCAATATAAATCTGTAATCTGCAGCAATAAGAAGAAGATGAAGATTGAAGAACAAGAGTTCTTCTTTAGAGAGAAGCTAGAGAGAATAATTTTAATTTCGTAGTAAACCCCAAAATTAATTGGGTAACCTCCACGGCAACAGGGTATATATATTAAAGATATCCGAATATTTACAATTACACAAAATACAAGTATACACGAAGAATAAACAGTAGCACCTAACAATAGGTACTTATATTAAAGTTGAACAAGTTCCATGGACCTATAAGTATTAGGAAAAACTTTAGCTTTCCCAAGTTGCGGATTTTTGATCTCTCACATAATGAGTTCAGTGGCCCGCTGCCTGCAGAAATTTTTCAAAACTTCAAAGCGATGATCAAATTAGCCAAAGGCGAGGCCAAATATATGAAACCAATGCCTCAAGGAGTGATTATACAGTCAAGGCATTCATTGATAGAAGGCTAGGTTATTGTGGGAAAAATAGTCAGCAATGATGTGTATGAGGATTCAGTGAGATTGGTGATCAAAAGAAATGATATGGAGCTAGAAAAAATCAACACAATTATGACAGTCATAGATCTCTCAAGCAACCATTTTGAAGGTGTCATTCCAAAAACACTAATTGATCGTAGCTCGCTTTGGCTACTTAGTTTATCCCGTAACAATCTCACAGGTGATATTCCAATTGAATTGGGGCAATTGAATATGCTTGAAGCATTAGATCTATCTTGGAATTGGCTTACTGGAAATATTCCACCAGAATTGACAAGGCTAACATTTTTGGAAAAGTTAAACCACTCTCACAATCTTCTTGTTGGACCAATCCCTCAAGGTTCACAATTCAACACATTTTGAGAATGACTCATATGGCGACAGCCTTGATTTATGTGGTCCTCATTTATCAAAGAAATGTGGAATGAGTGATTCATCTCACGTTCCTCAACCATTGGAGGAAGAGGAAGAAGAAAAGTCGTATTTTTTTTAGTGGATTTACGTGGGAATCAGTACTCATAGACTACAGTTTAGGACTCATTGTTGGAACTCTCATGTGAAGCCTCATGTTTAAATATCATAAGCCAAAATGGTTAGTCGAATTTCTTGAAGGCATTTTTCCAAAGGAAATGAGAGGGCCACAGAAGAGAGCTTGGAGACAATGTACTTGATGGAAGATGGAAAGAGTGAACTTTTTTTTTCTTCTCTTTTTCTCTTTTTAATTTTTTGTTTGTTGTTTATTCATGTTTTGACAGCAATATAATTATATATATTATTATATAAATCTTTCACATACAATTAGCAACATCCCTTCCTCTTTGTTACTTAAAATAGGTGTATCCTATCTTGGATAATCTTTTTCTTTCACGAAGATGTTTTCTTGAAAAATAAATGATTTTCTTACCCTTTTTTTTATGTTTGGCAAGTAAAATTTCATTTAATATCATGTTGAAAAGATATCCTCTTTCACAAAATGAAAGAATAATTGAAGGACCAGTAGTCCCAAATATACTTTTTCTTTCTTCAACTTTGTGGAAATTGGCATAAAGACTTACAAGTCATCGTCAGCTAGTTAGAGTACAATATCCCTTCCTTAGGTGAAAACTATTGTGTAGCTAACAAGTTTGAATCACTAACTCGGATTGAACTTTTATGATTGTATAAGTTCCATGGAAAAATTGCACCCAAATTTGTTGCATTCTTACGACTTAGTTTCCCTTGATTAAAATGTCCCTTGTCATGTGGAAGATGAAATGGAGTAACATCATGTCTTTATTGACTTGGTCATGTAATAGTTTCTCCCTTTGAAAAGTATTGTGGGAAACTGAAGTAGAGATGTTGATGGACATAACTGAAAAATATGTATGGATTTTGTAACAATAGAACAATATGTTATTTGCTGAAAAAAATGTGGCCTCTCTTTTCCATTTATTTACTTTTCTGTTATGTCTTTCTAAGTCGAAGTTTTTCTTCTTCCTTTGAGCATCATCTTTGCTCACCCAGTGAAGCTTCTGCTTTGTTTCAGTTTAAGCAATCCTTTGAAATTATATCCGACTACCCTCTTATTCAGTGTGTTAGAGATTCTTTCCCAAAAACAAAGTCTTGGAATGAGAGTAGGGATTGCTGCTCTTGGGATGGGGTCACTTGTGACATGTTAACCGGTCATGTTATCGGTTTGGACCTCAGTTGCTGTCAGCTTAATGGAAGTATTTGTTAGTGAATATCCGTCCTACATTAAGGAAGAGTCCAAATTAACTTTGGGCTCATATATATATATATATATATATATATATATTTAATTTGGGTTTTAAGCCCAAATGAATTTAATTTTCTGTCTTGGCCCATCCCACTAAACAAATAGGGGTAGCAATCAGATTAAAAACAACCAACAGAAAATCAGATTTAAAAATAGAAAAGAGATCAGTCAGCTAAGAATAGAAGCAGCAGAAAAAATCTGCATTTTTTACACTGTGCAGGCAGCTGGTTTTCCTTCTGGATCGAAGGCCAAACGGAGTCCGTTCGTCCTTAAATTTTAGTATGTTGTTCCTGACACTCTCCTCTTCAACCTCAAGAATCTGTTTTTCATTTTGATGCCCGAAAGATGGCTTTTTGACTGCATTTTTTAGACCTGTGATTTTTGAATTTTTACTCCATTTTTGGTGATATTGTTAATTATTGTCTTGCCAAGATTGTTTCTTGATGATTGTATTTGTCTCTAGTGTTTACTAGAGAGGAGAACTTATTGTACCACTTGGTTCTAGTGATTAGTGAAAGTTTTCGGATCGTTGTTGAACGGTCCCGTGGTTTTCTCCCCGATTTGGGATTTTCACGTAAATTGTCTGTTCACTACTTTATTTTTATTATTTTTTATTGTTGTGTTGCTACTGTTAATTTTTGAAATTCATTGTGCCTTGTCATTCATTTTACTTATTTGGGGAAAAAGATTATTTGTGTTCTAAAGAATTGCTTGAACCAATTTTGTATAAAGATCGTCCAACAAGTGTTGTTGAGAAAGATTGCACTATCTTAAATTGAAAAGTCGTTGCCTCCATTCGTCAACAAGTTTCTTTAAGTGTGTTGCAATATGTTGCTAATGAAGCTAATGCATTTGATATGTGGAAGAAACTTGAATCCATGTATGAGAGAAACAATGCTATGGGAAAAGTTTCTTTGATTAGGAAGCTTGTTAAGTTGCAATACAAAGATGGTGACAGCATTGTAGTTCACATGAATGAGTTTCAAGGTGTGGTAAACTAACTAGCTGGAATAAAAATGAAATTTTAGGATGAACTTCTAGCTTTGATGTTGCTGTCCTCATTGCCTGACAGTTGGGATACCTTGGTAGTTTCACTTAGTAACTCTGCTCCGGATGACAAGATGACTATGGAGATGGTCAAGGCTAGTCTTCTTAATGAAGAGGCTAGGAAGGGAGAATCAGGTTACCCTAGCCAAGTTGAAGCAAATGTGATTCCAGAATCCAGCAGGGGGAGAAGCAAGACCAGAAATCCTCATTACAGAGACAAGTCCAAGGGGAGATCCAAATCAAGAAAAAGAGACTTTATTTTCCATTACTATCAAAAGCCGGGTCACATTGAGAAATTCTGCAGAAAGAAAAAGAGAGATATGTCCAGAGAGAGAAAAGAGAAAACCGAGAATTCTAAGCAAAAGCCAGATGAGAAGAACACTATAGCCTTGGTATCTAGTGATAATGATTTGTTTATTATCGATGATCATTTATTAAATATAGCATGTGTTGACTGCACCTAGGTGACTGATTCTGGTGCATCTTATCATATTACTTCGCACAAGGAGTACTTCTAGTCCTACACTACTGGTGATTTTGGTCATGTGAGGATGGGAAATGGTGGTTCATCTAAGATCATCGATAGAGGCACTGTTTGTTTAAAAACTTCCACTAGTTGTAGGTTGGTGCTCAGGGATATGAGACACGTTGCAGATATTAGACTGAGTTTGATTTTAGTTGGCTTGCTTGATGATGAGGGTTATGCCAACAGATTTGGTGATGGAAAATTGAAACTTTATCGGGAAAATTTGATTGTGGCTCGAGGTAAGAAGCATAATTCACTTTATCTTATGCAGGCCAATGTATGTAGCAGAGATGCAAATGTAGCAGGTGATGTCTTTAGTGAATTGTGGCATAAGAGACTTGTCCATATGAGTGAAAAGGGCTTACAAATACTTTCCAGGAAAGATATCTCCCAGATATTTTAGGTATGCCTTTAAACTCTTGTGATGATTATTTGGCCGGAAAATAGCATAGAGTTGCATTCCATACACGTCCCCCACATAGAAGAAAACATGCTCTAGATCTTCTTCACACTGATGTTTGTTCTATGGATGCTAAATCACATCGTAGTGCACAATATTTTGTGACTTTTATTGATGATTTTTCTAGAAAAGTGTGGGCTTTTTTGTTGAAAAAGAAAGATTAAGTACTTGATGCTTTTAAGGAGTTTCATGCCAGAGTTGAAAGAGAAAGTGGCAGAAAACTCAAGTGTGTCAAATCAGATAATCGTGGTGAGTACTGGGGCCCATTTGAGAACTACTATAAGATTTAGGGCATCAGGCTTGAGAAAATAGTTTCTAAGATACCTCAGCTTAATGGAGTTGCATAAAGAATGAACAGAACCATTGAGGAGAAAATCAGATGTATGCTATCTCATGCTAAGCTGCCAAAGTCCTTTTAGGTGGAGGCAATGTCCACTGCAGTGTACTTGATTAACCTTTCCCCCTCAGTTCCTCTTGAAGGCAATGTTCCTCAGAGATTTTAGTTAGGGAAAGATGTCTCCTATAAGCATTTGAGAGTCTTTGGCTGCAGAGCATTTGTTCACGTTCCTAGAGATAAGAGATCCAAGCTTGATAAGAAGACAAAAGAGTGCATTTTCTTGGGATATTCAGAGGATGAGTTTGGATACAGGTTATGGGATCCACGTAATAGCAAAGTGATCGAAATCAGCGATGTGATTTTCTTTGAAGATCAGACCATTGAAGATTGTGAGAAGAAGCAGGCAAATCCATCTCCATGCATTACAGTTGATCTAGTTCCATATCATCCTCATGTTGTAGTCCCTCAAGCTCATGGGAGATATATGCAAAATTATGTAGATAACACTCCTGAAGATGATAATCATGATGATGGTAATGATGATATTCCTGAGTCACAGCCACATTCAGATTCGCCGCCACCACCTCAGTTGAGAAGATCCACCAGAGACAGAAAACCTTCCACGAGACTTTTAGAGGATAATTTTGTGTTAGTCACTGATGGAGGAGAGCCAGAGACATATGATGAAGCTATGTCACACGCATACTGCAAGAAGTGGTATGATGCCATGCAAGATGAGATGATATCCTTACATCAGAACCATACATATGAGCATGTAGAGTTGCCTAAGGGCAAGAAAGCACTTAAGAACAAGTGGGTATACAGATTGAAGTGTGATGAGAGTAGCTCACAACCAAGGTACAAGGCAAGATTGGTTGTGAAGGGTTTCAGTCAGAAGAAAGGCATAGACTTTGATGAGATATTTTCTCCAGTTGTGAAGATGTCCTCTATTCGAGTTATACTTGGATTAGCTGCTAGTATGGATTTGGAGATTGAGCAGCTTGATGTGAAAACAACATTTCTTCATGAGGAGATCTACATGGAGCAACCTGAAGGCTTTCAGGTTAAAGGAAAGGAGAACTTGGTATGTCATTTGAAGAAAAGTTTGTATGGTTTGAAAAAAGCACCTCGACAGTGGTACAAGAAGTTCAAGTCCTTTATGGCTGATCATGGCTTCCACAAAATACATTCTGATAATTATGTCTTTGTGAAGAATTACTCCGAAGGTGACCTTCTTATTCTCCTTTTATACGTAAATGATATATTGATTATTGGCCAGGACACCATAAAGATTGCTAGCTTGAAGAAGTCATTAAGCAAGTCCTTTGCAATTAAGGACTTAGGCCCTGCTAAAGAGATTTTAGCCATGAGGATCACTCGTGATAGAAAAAACAAGAAACTTTAGCTATCACAGGAGAGAGATATTAAGAAGGTGATTAACTGATTCAACATGAGCAATGCTAAACCTATGAGCTCTCCACTTGCAGGACACATGAAGATGAGTATGGGTCAGTGTCCTTCAAGTGAGAAAGAAAAGAAAGAGATGAATAAGGTGCCTTATGCTTCTACCGTGGGCAGTTTGATATATTTCATGGTATGTACGAGACCAGATATTGCATATTCAGTTGGGGTTATTAGTCGCTACATATCGAATTAAGGTAAAAAGCAATGGGTAGCCGTGAAGTGGATTCTCAAATATCTTAGGGGTACTTCAAA
>JAOTQJ010000096.1:3792867-3851029 GCA_025642045.1 Solanum sejunctum
TTCTAGCATACTTGCTCGCTGTACAAAATAATTTAGGGGTTAGACACAATCCACCTATTACACTTAGCTCTATGGCACGATCTAAAGAATGAAATGAAAGTAACAATTCCTAAATGCCAAGTAGCCTCCTACTTATAAATATGGTGCACAACACATCAATAAAAAAAACTCTACATAAACACGGCTTTGTAGACTCCCAAGGATGACCCACTCTGATACCACTTCTATCATGCCCCAAGTCCCGTTAGGGTAGACTGACACCCATTGCCAATAAGGACCGGGAGAATCAACCTATATCTATGTGCTTCTATACATATTATAAGGGGTTCCTACCTTTAGTGTGCCTTTAAGAAAGTAGACAGTAATAACTAGGCAAAAGGAAATGTACATGGTTAGGTCATTGGGGCCACGGTGTCTAAGGTATGAGATATGACCACACTTTAATTTACATAGTCTACAAAGCCTCTAGATAAGGAAATGTATCTGATAAGAGTTAGGACAGGCCCCACCTCAACTAACTATACAATAAACATATAAGCTCTAGACACAAACAAAGCCCTGAAGCAACCTAGAGCTTGGTATCAGCAACTGGATGTACTGTACTCCTACTAGGGAGATCTACTAGCACCTGTACCTATAGCATGAAATGCAAGTCCCCTGTAAGTGACATCAGTATAAGATAATGTACTGAATATGTAAGGCAAAAAATACTATATATGAAGTAACAACTCAAATGAAACTATGCACTGGTGTATGATTAGGGACCACCTTTGGTTATACTTTGGGATCGTGTACTTTATATTCTTTATATTACTTTACCTTTAATGTATAATCTGTACATAGCATGTAATACAAATGACCAGCTGATCAGTGGTAAATCTATATCGGGATCGTCTCTAGATAAGTTCTTCCTTAACCCCTCGGGCTATCACCTGTGATAGTATCGTCCCTGACTAGGTGATTCTTCCACCCTTCGGGCTACCACCCATCAACAAACAATATACTTTATCTTTCAATTACCTTTCAGGTGATTGTCTTAGTGGTCATAATATTGGAGCTATAGGACTATAGGTGTAACATGTGATATGTAGATAATCATATAAGACAATACGACAATGACAAGAGTATGTTACACAAATAATGAAATGCGTATGAGATGAAATAAGTCGTGAACTTTATCTAGCAAGAAGAACCCATGTAACTTGGTATCCACATGTGTATACTGATTTGAAGGTGACACTGCACGGGAGCATATGAACATATGAAAGAGTGTAGACACAGTTAATAGTTGTGTTGGAGTTTTTAAGTGCCTTTATGTGCTTAGGAAGGATCTATATTTCATGCCAAACAATACAAAATCAAGTAGCCTAACATACCTCATTGTATGACCTCCTTACTACCTCAAGATAACCTTCCCTTCCTCCAAATATTTATCTATAACATAGTAGGTGATAAAACTAGCATTAGCAGCTAGTAGATTCATCTTGACATCCCAATCACATAAAAAATAATACACGGGCAACAAGCGGGTATTTAAAAACCCGGGCGTAGTCTTTCAACCTTTCCACCCCTAATTGTATTTTCTAATACACATTCGCATGTACACATCATATGTAGCTTATTTTAGTTCCATAACAATCTTAGAACAACCCAAAAAGTACAACACATAATAATTCTGTACAACCTACAAATGGACAGCATAACGTTATGTCCCTTTGCTCTATTTTGATGTCGAAAATTCCAAACACATTCCAACTTTAACCAAACTATTATCAATACATCTACACATAAAACAGCCCTGAACCAATCTCAAAACATTAACAAATTAGTCATTAAGGATGTGAGGCAACCTTCCATCCAACAACCCATAAGTTTATACTAAGAACACAATTGCAATACCATATAAGGTCTCACTTTTGTGGACTATAAAAGTGGTGAAGCAACCAGGTTACATTACTGTAAAACCAACCTTTGTTAAATAAATAATTATTACCTCATAATATAGCCGAACAAGAAGACAAAAGCCTCCTGAAACAACAAGAAAATGTACAACAATCCTTAGGATACATGC
This sequence comes from Solanum sejunctum, assembly GCA_025642045.1. Classification (NCBI taxonomy): domain Eukaryota; kingdom Viridiplantae; phylum Streptophyta; class Magnoliopsida; order Solanales; family Solanaceae; genus Solanum; species Solanum sejunctum. Next base: position 3,794,939 of record JAOTQJ010000096.1, read on the forward strand.
TATCCAAAGTTTCCAGCACATGTATAATTAGCTTGTTTATTTGGTTTTGATAAACAAACCATACTAGGTGCATAAGTAGATTCACTTACCTTTAAACTCAAGGTTTAGATCTTTTTGAGAATCCTTGTAAGGTTGTAAGGCTTGTTTTCCACCCATTTTGAAGAGCGCAAAGAATAACCAAGAAAACAGTTTTTTTGTACAAGTTTAAATAACTTTAGTGTACTGTCTTTATCCCCTTTTTAAAACCTTTCTTGGCCGACTTACTTTTTTTTCATAGGATTAATATATTAAGTTGGTGATACAGCTTCTTGATTCTTTCACTTGGGCCTTAAGGGGCTCCAAATTGATGGGCCTTTGCTACCCTTTTTCTCAGCTTTCTTCTTAATTAGTTTGGTCCTAAATTATCCAAGAAGTTGTGATGTCTTTGGGCCCCTTTTAATATCCTCCTTGGGCTGAACATATAGTCCATTGATGATGCTAAAACTTGGGCTAAAGTTACACCCTTAACACAGAATTTATGCATAATCGAACTTGGAAAAATTCGACGTCGAGCCTCATCTCCCTTTAGCAAATTTTATCTAAGCAAGTTGGTGAGTCACCTGCTAGCTTCTTAAGTCCTAGAAATACCTCAATTCTCTCACCTTTTTTAGGGTCGTGATTTCCTCAATTTGACATGAAACCATGTCATGTTTCATTTGTATAGTACTAGTATTGTAAGATGTGGGGTGTTACACCTATGTTGGCATATATTTTGAGGAAAGCAGTATGGATCCTTGAAGATAGTCCATGCCGACATCCAATCCATTGGTGCTAAGTTTAATCCCATAGAATACTTAAAATAATCATAAATTTAATAACTTGTAAGAATCATGACATGAGTAGCTCTTAAAAATGCCTGACCTCTAGTGGTGAACCTAACTTGAAATATAAGAGTAGATCATAATTATAATCATACATGAACCCTTACTTTAGCATGAATAACTCACAAGAGGTAAAATCTTGAAAATAGGGCTTAATTCATACTTGCAACATCATAGATACTCTTCATGAAGTCAATGCATACTTGAAAGCCCTTAATCATCATATAGTCACTTGACTTGTAAATCATAAATTAGATCATCAATAACTTGAGAATTCTTGACTTGAAATTTTATCTAACACTTGGCGGGCTCATAATACTAGTTCGAAATCATGCAATTCAAGAGTGAAATCAAGTGACAAAACTAAATGGAAATCAATCCACCAACATATTGTAAAACCCTCATGTAGGGTACCTTGAAATTTATCATCAAATCTCATAATAAGTCAAAGTTTTATAGATCAAAATGAGCATAGTCTCAAGAGATATAAACAAATAATGGTATAAGCTTGAAATAGATAATAATGTAAAATCCATTAATATTTCGTAAAATACCAACATAATTTATACTCATAATCCATGATAAAAGATACTCATAGATAATAAACTTGAAAACATAGAATTTTCATAGAAATGAAGATTGGGATCCATGGGTGAAAAGACCCAATGGATGAAAGCCACATATATTAAACTTGGGTTTTCTTGATGTAAACTTGAAGGAGACTTGAAGCTTTAATGGAGTTCTTGAGATTTGAAAATAAGCTTGAGACACATGAATTTGGATGAGAATTTTGATAAAATGGTTGAGAGGTCTTAGAGAGGGTTTTTGAGTGATATAGAGTAGAAAATGGCTAAGTATAGGTGTTTTCATGCATAGGTGGGCATGGGGCTATGACCCCAATGCCCTTGGGCCGAAATAGTAAAATAGGGAAAAAAATTACACTGGTCATCATCACTGGAACGACACAAACCCATTGCGATGGGTCCTCCAACGCATCACAGCCAAGGCGCGGATGCCTACTGGAAATCAAATTTTTGCGAAAATTATTTTTTGTTGTGGGTTCTCTAAAATCTGTGTTATACCCATTCCCCACTAAATTTTTCCCCCAATTATGATGTTGTATTTTTGATTTTACACAAGGATTTTATGATACATGAAAACTACGATTATGGGCATTTTCAAATCACATTTTTGAGGCATTTCAATATCTCCTCCTTGAAAACATTCGTCCCCAAATATCAAAGAAATATGTATAGGAGAAGTAATTATGAAGATTTCAGCCCGACATGAATGTAACAAATGCATTTCAACATCACTTTGGAAAATCTCAACATGAATGTCCAAATCACCATAAACTTATCAATATAAACATGAATGCATGCAAAATGACATGGGGCTGAAACTTAGGACTTGAAATCATAGATAAGGATTAATTTGCTATCTTAAGCTTGAATAGAGTGAAAGAGGTATGGATATAACTTCTTCATGTATGCTCTGGGTCCCCAAGTGACGCTTTTGACTTGTTGATCCCTCCAAGGAACATTAACGGAAGCTACATCTTTGTTTCTCAACTTCTTCACTTGACTATCCAAAATTGACACTGGGACCTCCTCATAAGTTAAATTATCTCTTACCACACCAACAACATCTAAGGACACTATAGCACTTGGGTCACCAACACATCTACTCAATATAGATACCTGGAAGATCGGATGAACCATTTTCATTTCCGTATGCACTCCGATTCATAGGCAACCTTACCAACTCTTCTTGAAACTTTATATGGACCCACAAACTTTGGGCTCAATTTACCTTTGTTGCCAAATTGGATCACATCCTTCATGGGTGAGACTTTCAAGTAAGCCCAATCACCAACCTTTAACTCAAGATCTCTCCTCCCCTTATCAGAATATGACTTTTGTCTACTTTGGCCATCATTAACCTTTCCCTTATCAACCTTACCTTTTCCAAAGCTTTTGTAATCAAATCCAGACCTAACCTCCAAACTTTGAAAGTTAACAAGGCAGATTGGAACCATCAACATCCAACCTAACCTCCAACCTAGTGAACCAGTGAATCTCTCTAGCCACCTCTTTGCCACCATCATCAATATGAGCTAGACTATCTATAGAGATCCTACTTAGAGAACCAACTGCAACATTAGCTTTGTCAAGGTCATAATGCACACTCTCATATCATAATCTTTAAGGTGCTCTAACCACCTTCTTTGTGTCAAGTTAATATCTTTTTGGGTAAACACATATTGAAGAGTCTTGTTGTCGTTAAACACATCAATATGAACCCCATGCAAGTAGTGACGCCAAATTTTCAAAGAAAATACAATGACCGCCAATTCAAGGTCATGGGTGGGATAATTCTTCTTGTGGACCTTAAGTTGTCTAGAGGCATATGCTATTACTTTACCACTCTATATCAAAACACACCCCAAACCAATTCTTGAGCCATCAGAAAATACCACAATTCCTTCTAACCCTTCCGATAGAGACAAGATAGGAGCAGAGACAAGCTTATCTTTCAAAGTTTGGAAACTCTTCTCACATTTATCGGTCCACACAAATTTTGACTTCTTTTGTGACAATTTAGTCATAGGAGAAACAATAGAAGAGAAGCCATTTATAAACCTCCGGTAATAACCCTCTAAACCCAAAAACTTCTAATGTTCGATAGAGTCAAAGGTCTAGACCAATTCCTAATCACCTTTGTCTTCTTTGGATCCACCTTAATGCCATCACACTACACCACATGCCCTACAAAAGAAAATTCTTTCCACCACAATTCATATTTCTCATATTTTGCATACAACCTCTCCTCGCTCGATTTGCAATACTACCGTCAAGTGATCTACATCCTCCTACTCACTATGGGAATAAATCAAAATATCATCGATAAAAACCACCACAAATAAGTTAAGGTAGGGTTTAAAGACCCTATTTATGAGACCCATAAATATAACCGGTACATTAGTCAACCCAAAGAACATAACGATAAACTCAAAGTGCTCATACCTAGTCCAGAAAGTCGTCTTGGGAATGTCACACTCCCTCACTTTTACTTGGTGATACTCAGACCGAAGGTCAATCATATAAAAGTGACTAGCCCTTTGAAGTTGATCAAAAGGTCATCAATCCTTGGTACAGGGTACTTGTTCTTTATGGTGACTCTATTAAGTTGTCAGTACTCAATGCACATTCTAAGAGAATCATCCGTTTTCTTTACAAATAACACTTGTGCGCCCCAAGGTGACTTACTAGGCCTCATAAAACCCTTTTCCAACAAATCCTTCTAGCTCTTTCAACTCCTTTAACTTTGTCGGGGCCATATGGTAAGGGGGAATAGAAATGGGTTGAGTATCAGGAAGGAAGTCTACACCAAATCTATTTCCCTTTTGGGAGGAACACCAGGAAGTTCATCGGGAAAGACATCAAGAAGCTCATTAACCACCAGAACCAACTGTTGATACCCAATTTCGACCGACCTATAACCTTTTGTGGATTGTCATTTGATTAAATACGTATTTTTAAAACTATTTAAAATAGATGAATTTGTTTTTTCAGTTTTGCCCAAAAATTATGTATGTCAATGTATGTGTTTTTAAACTTTGAAAATTTGTTGTTATATTTTCAAAAAATATTATTTACTTATTAGTATTATTACTATTACTATTATTACTATTTAGTAGTAATAATATTTGTTGTTGATATTATTTACTTTCATTATTTTTACTTAGTATTATTTTTAGAGTCATGTTTAAATATAATATTTACCAATTTATTTTATTAATTTTGAATTAAAAGAAAATAAATTATTAATAATTTTTTACACCGTTATTATATATTATGTATTCTTTTTACGCAAAGATTATTTTTCAAAGTAGTGTTTGTGTGCATATCTTAATTAATTAGATGACAATCTATTCAATTCTATCCTAATTAATTCAATTTATAGCTTTTTCTGTCAAATTTATTTCAGTTCTAGTCGATTTTCTTGAAAGTTATTTCAAACATAGTCGATTCCTTTACAATCTCTTTCAATTTTAGCCTAACTGAGTCAATTTATGGCTTGATTTTAAATTCCACAATTCAATTTCATATTAATCGAACCCAAATATCCTTTTTTTTTTACCATAATCTGACCCAATTTCATAAAATTAATTTTGTGCATTGATCTATTTTCATCCAACGGTCCAAAGTAATTCTACTTTTATTTCCATTTTAATCTCTTATGCCCCAAACCCTTGGTCACTTCCATTTTTTCTCCATTTTCCTTTAAATAGAGCCGCTCCTCACCTCCTTTACTCGATTTTCTGGTCAGAAAAACCCTATCCTATCATGTAACCAAGTAACCCCCGTCACTATTCCCTTATCCCGTCGACGAGATCTCGCCGAGAAAACCACCACTCCAGCAGGAACAACCCATGGCCGCCATCATCTCCACATTTCTCCCTTTAACCACCTTTGTTTCATGCTCTCAGAGAGACCCCACCAGAGGATCATCATCCCCACACTGGCGCCACCCTAAAACCTGTCACCGCACCTTGTCCAACAGCCCCTCGTTGGAAATACCACCACCATGCCAACCTCTCCCTTCTCGGTCGATCTTCCTCTCTCTCCCTCACTTTTTCCTTCTCGCCACAAGGGAAGCCAAAAATGACCCCTTCTCTTCTCGAATCTCCAACCCCAAACAACTCTCACCTCTTTATCTCCCCCTTTCACCCGAGAAAAACCCATCGCGAAACCACCCAAAAACCCTATCTTCGCAACCCCATGGATTTCCCATCTTTCAACGGAGTAACCAGACTATACAACCTATGCAACAACCAGAATTCACTGATGAAACTCCCAAGCAACATCGTCATTAGACCTCTTTTCAACAAGGACGATGATGGAAAGTTGTGGGCATCATTTTGTAAAGGCTTTCAGATTTTCAAGTTTATTAAGACGGATCCGCAAAGGATCCGTTCAGGTATGTCTATGAAACATCTATTATTTTATTATACAAAATATGACTATATGATTTGTTTTGAGAATATATAATGCTTGTTTGCCACAATTACTGGCCTTGCTAATTCGTTGACACATGACTTGTTAATTTGATGATTAAGTGTTTGAAATGGCATGACCAATAGTGTTATTTTGAAAATTCTACTTCATTGGCTAACTTTTGATTGAATATTTGATTTTCCCAAACTATGGAAAATTATTCTTTGTTAATTGATTCATTATTTCACTTTATGGTAATTTCTTGACCAAGTCAAAGAATCAATTGATCCGTTCTGTAGTAAATCAAGATAATTGATTGTTGATTTGTTTTGCTTATGATAAGTATAGTTAGTTTTTCCAGCCTTTAGTTTTTTTTAAAAAAAAATAAAGAGATTTTTTTGACCGAATTGTTTCTCCTTATTTTTTCTTTATGTGTAAAATCGACAAAACATAATTATTTTCCTTTTAGGATGATCCCTTGTATGTGCTGATTGATTTTACTAGATTGAAATATTTCCACAAAATTTTGTTACCTATTTATTTTGGGGCAAAATATTTGATAATTTTTTTAAAAGATATTCTCTTACCATTATAAAATTAATATTCTTCCATATTTGAATGTGCGTCTTGTGGATATATAAAGAGTCCTCTCGTTGTGTTGGAGGAAATGAAAAAACTCTCACACAAAAACAGAAAAGAAAACTCTTCCCTTTTTCTCATCTCTTATTCTCTCCGAAAATTAAAAGAAAAAGAGTTGTTGGCATATCCAGATTCTAAGTTTGCTTCTTTTCTTGAGCTGATTTATGTTTATGTAACACCTGGAGAAAAGACTAAAATACCCCTAGAATTTACCTTGTGCATAACGCATGTTCCCATGCTCTGTTTGCATTGAGACCAAATTTGCGATCATTATGAAAAACTGAGTAAGAAAGTGGCTCGAGTCAATTTTATCGCGATCGAGTCAAATTAATTTTTTCCAAAATATTCATAAAATAGTGAGCTTTCCGTACCCCATCTGCGACATGCTAGGGATGCAAAATCACGCATGTTTTTTCCTTAAATTTTTATGAAATCTGAGAATTTGCAAAAACCAATACAAAAATGAGTTGTTTCTTTTCTTTTAATTGGGGAAGGGTGGTTTTGACCTTTTTCATACCCCATAATCCTAAACTAGTGAGTTTTAAGTCAAATTTAGGCCCTAAATGCTTATTTTACACCTTCATTCTTTCAAAAATGCTCTCAAGAAACTCACGCACAAGAAAATCAAGATTGTAGTAGGGCCACTCAAACTATTTTTGAGAATATTTTAGAAAACATAACTTAGTTTTCATCCAAGAAATTTCAAGCACTAGTCAAGATTAAATTCATGTAATTTCTGTGAAATTTAGTAAATTTCTAATTCTACATATAGATTCTTGATAAAGTATGATGATTCATAATTCTTTACTTGTAATATATAGTATTGAAACCAAGATTTATAGTTAAGAAGATTTTCCTGTAAATTTCATATGGGTCTCACGAGCACCCATAAGGCCTATAGCTTTGAGATAAATTAATAATTATTTTTTGGAACTATTTTTTCATGTTAGATGAGTAAGCTATATGTTTGCAAATGTTTGATAAGATAATAGATTTCAGTCAAGTTAAAGAATTCAGTTGAGAGAGCTAAGTAGTAAGTTGGGCTAAGTCCCCGAGAGATCAGATATTAAAAGTTTCAAATCTTTAAGTATGAGCTATATAAAGTATTTTGGGAGTAGTATGAGTGAGATTAGAATTAGTTACTTGAAACATAAACTAAGTAGCCAACATAGCATAGGATTGTACCAAGGTACATTTCTCATTAGCCTTTGAGATGACCCAGTTTTGGGATGGATCCACTCCCCTAATTCTTCATTCTCTACCCCGGCAAAGTACGGGACGACTCTGGCAGTATTGGCAAGACGTTGTATCACCATGAAGCTCATAGTGATGGTTGTCGATTAAAGAAACTCCCCAAGCAAAGAAGATATGTTTTACATACAAGTTTCAGCATTACAAAGTATTTATTATTATGTTACTTATTCTGAGTTATGTTTATGTCTTTTGAGAAATATTATATTATCTTGAGTTACTGGTTTGACCATCTTACATACCGTACATTCCATTACTAACATCCTTAGGACTTGAATCATTTTATGATGCAGACGCAGATTACAGAGTTCCTCAGCAGCCACTTCATTGAGAACTAGACAGCTTCCGGTCATTGGTGAGGCATCTTCTCAGTCAGAGGCTCTTGGGTTTACTTATGTTTTCTTTTAGTATTTATTTCAGTTCTGGCTACTTATGTACCGTCCTAGTAGTTCTTTCAGACAACTTTAGTAGAGGTTCCATAGACTATGTGTTAAGTATTTTAGTTCATGTTTCCTTCATTATGGATTGAGAACCTTTACATTTCGGTTTATGCAGATAGTTGTTGCTCTTAGCTTGTTACTCTTATAGCCTATCCATATTCATTTAAGTCTTCCGCTAAGTATTTACCCAAACCAAGGTGTATGATTAGGGACAATAATGGTTCTAAGTGCCAATTACATCTAGGGTGTAGGCTCGGGGCATAACAAACTTGGTATCAGAGCATAGAATTTAAGTGTCCTAAGGAGTTTATGGAACTATGTCAAGTAGAGTCCTTATTATAGGTGTGAAGCGCGCCACATCTATAATAGGGAGGCTACGGGACATTAGGAAATGTCATCATTAATTGTTATTATTTGTCTCGTGCTTCAGAGTGTATCTCTATAAAGTTCCTTCTAACTCGTGCGTTCATACTGTGTTCTCAGATCATGCCTCCTCAAGGAGCTAATGGACCAGTATGGGGTAGAGGGCGCGTAGCCAGGAGAAAGGCAAACTATCCTGGCCAAATTCATGAGGAACCTAGAGGTCCATTTGTACCTGTAGAGCATCCACAATAAGAAGATATCTCCAACATTAAGCTTTGCTAGGCCATCCAGACTTTGGCTCAGGCGATCACCACATAGGGAGGTCACAAGGTAGATGGCAGAAATGATAGGTCAGATATCACCAGGGTTTGGGAGCTTCTGAGGATGAACCCACCAGAATTCATGGGGTCTAGTATGAAGGAGGATCTTGAGAATTTCATTAAGGAGCTCTGAAAGTGTTCCAGGTTATGCGTATATGTGATGATGAGCGGGTTGAGTTAGCTGCCTACCAGCTCAAAGGGGTAACTAGACTTTGGTTTGATCAGTGGAAAGGTTGCAGGGCAAATGGGGCGCAACCTGTTAGTTGGGTGGTCTTTGAGGAGGCCTTTCTAGGACAATCTTTCCTAGAGAGATAAGGTAGGCTAAGGTGAGGGAATTTCTGAATCTAAAGCAGGATAGTATGAGTGTACGGGAGTACAGCCTCAAGTTTACTCAGTTGTCCCGTTATGCTCCATTTATAGTGGCAGACACGCGTACCATGATGGATCTTTTTATGTTAGGGCTCTCTCAAATGACTTAGAGAGGGGGCAAAAACACGATGCTAATTCGGGATATAGATATAGCCCACTTGATGACATATGCTCAGCAAATATAGGAGAAGAAGATGCAGGATAAGGAAGAGTTTAGGAGCAAGAGGGTTAAGACTTCAGGCTAAGAGACAAGTAAGAGGGGGGCTGGAGGTGGAAGCCACCCATCTTTTCAGCCTAAGACAGCTGGATCGATACCTTTATCTGCGCATACACCTACACTGAGAGTCAATAATAAGCAGGGATCACAATGCCGCAGGTTCATGGGCAACTAGTCATAGAGTAACATAACTCAAAGATAAAATTGTTATCCTACTTGTGGTAAACGTGGTAGGACTCATACTGGAGAGTGGCTTATGGGCACAAATGGTTGTTTCAAATGTTGTTAGTGGGCATTTCTTGAAGTATTACCCTATGGGGAAGTAGAATATCAGAGATAACAGATCACGAATAGTTTCTTCAGCACCACAGGGTAAGCCACCTCACAAGGGCATTACAGCAGGAATAAGTAAGGGTACAAACTTCTTGTATGCCATAGGTACCATACAGGAGCAAGAGAACTCACCAGATATAGTTACGGGTATGCTCAAATTCTGTATTTATGATGTCGATGCATTATCAGACCTAAGAGCCACATTATCATTTGTAACCTCATATGTAGCTGTGAAGTTTGGGGTCAATCCAAAATGCCTTGTCAAGCCTTTTAGTGTTTCTACTCCTACTGGAGAGTCTATATTAGCCCAAAGAATCTATAGTAGTTGTCCAATCTCTATTTATCACAATACTGTTGTAGCTAATTTGTTGGAGTTACACATGGTAGATTTTGATGTCATCCTACGCATAGATTGGCTTCATGCTGGGTATGCCACCATAGATTGCAGAACCAGAGTAGTAAAATTTCCATTTCCTAACAAACCAGTCTTAGAGTGGAGGGGTAGCTCAGTTTTTCCTAAGGGTCAATTTGTCTCATATCTCAATGTGAGAAAGTTAATTTCCAAAGGGTGCATATACACCTAGTGAGAGTTTATCATTCTCATGCTGAGGCACCATCTCTTTAGTTTGTCCCAGTTCTGAATGAGTTCTCAGAAGTCTTTCCTGAGGATCTTCCTAGAGTCCCTCCTGACAGGGAGATAGACTTTAGGATAGATACTCTTCTAGATATGCAACCCATGTCCATTCCTCCATACCATATGGCTCTTTTGAAACTAAAGAGTTAAAGTTACAGCTGAATGATCTCTTAGATAAGGGTTTCATAAGACTAAACGTCTCACCTTAGGGTGCTCCAGTCCTTTCTGTATGTAAAAAGGATAGTTTTCTTCAAATGTGCATAGATTACCATCAGTTGAACAAGGTCACCATTAAGAATAAGTATTCTCTTCCTACAATTGATGACTTATTCAACCAACTTAAGGGTTTTCTACCTGTTTTTCCAAGATAGATCTCAGATTTGGGTATCTTTAGCTTAAAGTTAGAGAGAGAGGCACCCCTAAGACAATATTCAGAATTCCCTATGGTCATTATGAGTTTTTGGTCATGTCCTTCGGGTTGACAAATACACCAGCGACTTTCATGGAACTTATGAATAGGTGTTGAGGCCGTACCTAGATATGTTTCTCATTATGTTCAAAGATGATATTCATACCATCTTTGAGTTATCCTTTAGACCTTAAGGATCAACAACTATACGCTAAATTTTCTAAGTGTGAGTTCTGATTGGCCTCTGTGGCATTTTTAGGGTATAGTGTGTCTAGTGAAGGTATCCAAGTTGATTCCCGAAAGATTAAGGCAGTAAAGAATTGTCCAAGGCTTACAACGCCTATATATATAAGAAATTTCTTGGGATTGGTGGGTTACTACAGACAATTTGTAGAGGGGTTTTCTTCTATCTCAACTCCCTTGACTAAGCTGACTCGTAAGAGAACTAAGTTCAAATGGTCAGAAGCTTATCAGCAGAGTTTCCAAGAGTTGAAGACTAGGATGACCACAACAGTTTTATCCCTACTGGAGGGAGTTGATGACTTTGTGGTATATTGTGATGCTTCTAGAGTTGGCTTGGGCTGTGTGTTGATGCAGAGATACAAGGTGATAGCATATGCCTCCAAACTGCTTAAGAATCATGAAAAGAATTACCCAACTCATGATCTTGAGATTGTTGCGGTGTTGTTTGCTCTGAAGATCGAGAGACAATATCTATATGGTGGGCATGTGGATGTATTCATGGACCATAAGAGCTTTTAGTACATATCTGGCCAGAAGGAGCTGAATTTGAGGCAGAGGAGATGGTTGGAGCTGCTGAAATACTATGATATGAGTATCCTATATCATCCAAGTAAGGCTAACATAGTTGTTGATACTCTTAGCAGGGTGACCATAGGGAGCATAGACACATTGAGGAAGAAAAGAAAGAGTTAGCTAAGGAGGTTCACAGACTAGCCTATTTGGGGGTACAGATTGAAGATTCTGACAAAGGTGGGGGCATTGTTAGAAATGTGTCAGAGTCATCCTTGGTGGTAGAAGTGAAAGAAAAATAACATAGGGATCCCATCCTTCTCCAATTGAAAGAAGATGTTCGAAAGCAAAATGTTTTAATGTTCTCAAAGGGGGAGATGGTGTCTTGAGATAACAAGGCAGATTGCGTGTGCCTAGTGTTGATGGCCTTAGAGATAGGATATTGGCTAAGACTCATAATAGCAGATACTCTATCTGCCTTGGTGCAAAAAAGATGGATAAAGATTTGCGAGAAGTCTATTGGTGGGGTGGTATGAAAAGGGACATTAAAAAGTTTGTGTCTAGATGCCCAAATTGGCAGCAAGTTAAGGTAGGGCACCAAAGGCCTTATGGTGTAACCCAGAACATAAAGATACTAGAGAATGGAAATAGGGGATGATTAATATGTACTTTGTAACAGGCTTACCTTAATCCCATAGACAGCATGATTTGATATAGGTCATAGTAGATAGAATGACCAAGTCAGGTCACTTTCTACTTGTTAAGATGACTGATATAGCTGAGGATTATGCTAGACTTTATTTAAGGATATTGTTAGGTTGCACGGAGTCCCTATATCAATTATTTTAGACAAAGGAGCTCAGTTCACATCACAAGTCTAGAAGTAATTTCAGAAGGGGCTTGGTACGAAGGTGAATCTTAGGTCAACTTTCCATCCGCAGACAGATAGGCAAGTAGAGCAAACAATACAAACCTTGGAAGATATGTTGAGAGCATGTGTGATAGACTTTAAAGGTAACTGGGATAATCATTTACCCTTGATTAAATTCTCTTATAATAATAGCTTTCAACCCAACATATAGATGTCGCCGTATGAGGCCCTTTAGGGGAGAAGGTGTAGATCGCCCATAGGGTGGTTTGAAGTTGGTGAGGCAAGGTTGATAGGACTTGATCTAGTCCATTAGGCTATGGAAAAGTTGAATATTATCCAAGAAAGGCTCAAGACAACTCAGGCTCAAGACAACTCAGAGACAACCAAAGTATTACACGGATGTAAGAAGGAGAGACTTGGAGAGGTAGGCGATTGGGTATACCTAAAGGTATCTCCAATGAAGGGAGTCATGATATTCGGGAAAAAGGGAAAGCTCAATCCACGATATATTAGGCCTTACCAAATCTTGAGCAGAGTGAGTAGCATTGCTTATGAGCTAGAGTTACCAATAGAATTAGGTGTTATACATATGGTATTTCATATTTCCATTCTTAAGAAGTTCTTGGGAGATCCCTCTCTAATTGTCTAGGTTGGAAGTGTTGGAATTAAGGACAATTTGTCATATGAAGAAATTCCAATACATATATTAGACCAACAAGTTCGTAAATTGAGGACCAAAGAGATTTCTTCGTTGAAGGTTTTATGGAGGAATCAATATGTTGAAGAGTCTACATGGGAGGCAGAGGATGATATGAAGGCCAAGTATCCACACTTGTTCATTGGCCTAAATGAGGATGCTAAAGGTAAACTTCCATAACCTATCTTGAGGACTTATGTTTGATAAGTTAGAAAATCATGTGACTTAAGCTAGCTTTTGTTCGTATCATTATTATTTGAGGACGAATAATCCCAAGGGGTAGATATTGTAACACCTTTGAAAAAAGTGAAATACCCTTAGAATTAACCTTGCGCATGACATGTCTATCCATGTCTAATTATAAATTCGGGACTGAATTTGTGACCAGTGAAAAAAATTGAGTCGAAAAATGATCTCTACTCGATTTTAGCACGATTGAGTCAAATTAATTTTTTCCAAAAAAAGTCATAAAATAGTGAGCTTTTTGTCCGCTTCTGGGATGCGCTTGCAGAATCACACTTTTTTCTGAAATTTTGATGAAATATGAGAATTTGCAAAAAACAGTCATTTTACACTAGTGCGCGATGAGCACTAGTACAAAAATGAGATGTCTCTTTTCTTTTAATTAGGGAAGGATAATTTTGACCTTTCCTACATCCTATAATCCTAAACTAGTCAGTTTTAAGTCAAACTTAGGCCCTAAATGCTTATTTTAAACCTTTATTCTTTTAAACACGCTCTTAAAAAACTCACGCGCAAGAAAATCAAGATCATAGTAGGACTCAAGGATTCTTTCCAATTCTTCAAGAATTGTTTTACCAGGTATGTAAGTTCACTCTAAAACTATTTTTGAGAATATTTAAGAATACACAACTTAGTTTTCATCCAAGAAGTTTATAGCCAAGATTAAATTAATATAATTTCTGTGAAGTTTAGTAAATTTTCAATTCTACGTATAGATTATTGATAAAGTTTGATGATTCATGGTTCTTTACTTGTTATATATAGTATTGAAACCAAACTCATAGTTAAGAAGGATTTCCTGTAAATTTTATGTGGGTCTCATGAACACCTGTAAGGCCTATAACTTTGAGATAAATTAAATTATTTATTTTTATATTTTAGCTAAGTAACCTAGACATTTGAGAATATTTGAGAAGATAGTAGTTTTTAGTCAAGTTAAAGAATTCAGTAGAGAAACTTAAGCAGTAAGTTGGGCTAAGTCCTCGAGAGATCAGATTTTAAGAATTTTAAATCTTTAAGTATGAGCTATATAAATGTGTTATGGGAGTAGTATTGAGCATTGATATGAGTGAGAGTAGAATTAATTTACTTGAACTCACAAATTATATAGTCAGGATAGGATAGGATTATACCATGGTACATTCCTCATTAGCCACCGAGATGACCAAGTTTTGGGATGGATTCATTCCCCTAGTTCTTCGTTCACTACCCCAACAAAGTACGAGATGGCTTTGTCAGCGTGGACAAGACGATGTATCACCACAAAGCTTATAGTGGTGGTTGTCAGTTAGAGAAACTCCCCAAGCTAAAAGATATGTTTTACATACAAGTTTTAGCATGTTAATTTCAGCATTACAAAGTATTTATTATTATGTTACTTATTCTGAGTTATGTTTATGTCTTTTGAGAAATATTATATTACCTTGAGTTACTGTTTTGGACATCTTACATATCCTACATTTCATGTACTGATGTCTTTAGGAACTGCATCATTTTATGATGTAGACGCAGGTGATAGAGTTCCTCAGCAGCCTCTTCATTTAGAACTAGACAACTTTCGATCATTGGTGAGGCCTCTTCTTAGTCAAAGCCTCTTGGATTTACTTATGTTTTCTTTTATTATTCATTTCAGTTTTGGCTACTTCGGGCCTGTCTGGTAGTCCTTTCAGATAGCTTTAGTAGAGGTTCCATAGATTATATGTTAAGTATTTTAGTTCATTTTTACTTCAGTATGGATTAAGTACCTTTCCATTTCAGCTTATGCTGACAGTTATTGCTTAGACTGTTAATTTTATAGACTATCCACATTCATTTAAGTCTTCCACTGAGTATGTACTAGGCTAACTGGTTCGCTTAGGACCAGCAATGATTCTGAGTGCTAGTTACGTATAGGGTGTAGGCTCGGGGCATGACAGTTCATCTTTCTACTAATTTATAAATTGTAGCAGTTATGTTCTATGTCTATTAATAATTTTTATATATTATATTACGGGTACTGCTAGCTCTTTTTAGTATTGTAGCCTCCTTTTCTTAGTCGGGTGTGAAGAGTCGTCGGGGAGGGTGATGTACACAGAGTAGCCATTGAAGATTTTAATTTCTTTTATATACAGTTGTTCTATCTATTTTCTGTAAAGCCTTGTAATGAAATATAGTGAAATGGGGATCTCGTATAAAGGGGGAGGGGAAAATATATGCTAATTGTTTTTGTTCTTTCTTTCTTTTTCCTATTTTTCGTGTGTTGTTTTGTTTGACTTGTAATCCAAGGAAAATATAATTTTTAGGATTTAATTGTGTAAAATAAATCTCGTATGTATAACTTGAGAAGATATTTAATTTAAACAATTTTAGATATCATGTTTTTAGGTTTAGAAGCTTGTTTAATAATCATGTTTCTAGTATCTATTAGGAAAATATAGGGCTTGTCATGCTAAAAAAATCATGTCTTAGGGAGTTTTCTTTTAATAGAAAATCATGCTTATAAGATTTTATTTTATGTTATGCAATAGAAATCCTGCTCTTAAGATCTTATTTTAAAGTTATGTTTTTGCACTAGAAAACATGCTTCAGGAGTTTACTTTAAAAATGTTTAGATTTGGTTTCATGCGTATAGCATATTTTTAGAAATCATGCTTTACGGGTCTAATACTTCGTTTTTCCAAATATTGGAAATCATACCAATAGGATTTCATTATTATATATAATATTTTTCACATTTAGCAATCATGTTATTAGGGTTTAATATTTTATTTTCTCATATATTAGAAATAATGCCTATAGGATTTCGTTATTACCTATAATAGTTTTCACATTTGGAAATCATGTTATTAGGGTTTATTATTTTATTTTCTCATATGATAGAAATCATGCCTATAGGAGTTCTTTTTTTTAATGGCATATTTAGAAATCATGCCTTAAGATATTTAATATTTGTTGATATTTAGAAAATCATGTCTTTAAGATTTTCGATTAGAAACCCTGTCTATAGGATCTCCACTTTAACTTAAATATATTTAAATTAATCTTCTGATGATGCATACACACTTAGCATATCATAGTGCACTCTTTTTGTGTTTTCAATAATGCTAGATAGATAATTTGTATGGAGGTATACTTGAGATTTTACTTGCTCAATGCTTGTTTTTATCTATTTTGTTTGACACGAGTCTAATAGGGGCCCTAGATTCTCTTTAAGTCTAGAACCACCAAATTAGAAGTCCAATGCCTCTTAGAACTTAGGATGGGACACTAGGCACTTTAGGAAAAACGATTAGAATTTTCTCATTTTCTTTAGTGCTCATTTAAGTTAAAATAAATAAATCAACTTAGGTGGGGGATAGAGGTTTATAGGACCCTCAGAAAGGATGATCTAATACTCGAGCTTAATATGAATGAAACATTGGTTTTCATCCTTAGACTTAAATAAGTCATGTGAGATAAAATGATAATTTTGTCTTCCAAAAATAAAGCCAAGTGAATTGATCTGAGTGGAATTAACTATTGCTTAGTTTAATTTTTCTTTCTCTTGTTTGCTTTAAGTTGCTTTGGGTAGTTAGTTATTTACTTGTTTAATTCTTATCTTATTTTGTTACTTAAAAATATTTAATATAAGTTTCTAAAAATAAGAGACCTTATTTTTTCAACCTTAGATAAATATGAGATACGGCCAGGACCCACCTTTGCAGACCTCGAATGTGCCTAACACCTTCCCTTTAAGGTAACTTGAACACTTATCCATTCTCTGGTTTACTTGTCCTTATACTTTAGACTTAGTTTTAGAATGATGTCCTAATGCACTCAAATCATTAGGTGGGGGCTCTTCAACTTTTTCTTCAAAATTTCAAAAGAGTCATTTGCCACGCGTCATCTATGATCCCATCTTTTCTCGAGAAAAAATTGGGCCCGACAGAATGGTGACTCTTCTGAGAATATTAAGTTCTAACTATAACGTGTGTCTTTTTACGTGGATTTAATTACTTTCCTTAATTGTTTGACCTGCTTTTTTGTTTATTTTTATCATTATTCTTTTTTACTAACTTGTTACTTCTCTTTCCCTTGTTCCCTCTAACACCCCTCCCTTATCCCGTCTAACTCCCCTTCCCTTTTCCCTTCTAACATCCGCTCCCTTATCTCCTCTAACTCCCCTTCCCTTTTCCCTTCTAACATCCCTTTTAACATCTTTTTCCTTATCCCTACTAATCTAGCTCCGCTCCCTTTATTTACTACTTTATATTATTTAATTACCGTAATTGCTAAATGTTACTATTTTGATATAAATTGGAATTCCGCTCATACATTCCCCCAATTGGGACCTTCTTCTTTTTCTTTTATGGTGATGTAGTGCCTTTGTACTTCTCTCGGCTTCTCTTCAAACCTATATTTTAGAGAGTAAGCGCTTGCGTGGTGAATGATGGATAGTCTTACTATCGTTGGACCACGTGTTTCTCACATAGGAATACTCAGTCCGTGTCTAACCCACAATTTTGAAACATGGGATAGAGCTATCCACCCCAAAGTTTAAGTCTTGCATGCATAAGCCCTAGGTATTTTGAACCCACGGGGTCAATCGACATAATAGTAGCCACTCTATTAAATCTAGAGGGTCCAATCACCTCCAAGACGAAATAATGCATATTATGTGTCTATGTGGTCACAATATTTTAATCCAATCCTAAATTATGATAAAATTGAGTGTAAAACTTTTCTTTTCTTTGTTTGTCTGCAGGAAGAACTTGATGGCTTCTACAAACTTTGCCAATACTCAAATGGTGGTGGGTGTAGATCATAAATTTCGGATATGGTAGGGAAACAATAAGTAAGATCGCACTATAGATGTTGCTAAGCTTTTAGAAGGGTTGACATATCTGATATACATTATTTTGGATCACTATTTGATCAAAGCGTTGCTGAAATTTTGGAACCCTTCTAGGACTGTGTTCAATTTTCATGTCTTTGAGTTAACACCTACAATGAGGAGATTGGTGGGTTCACTAACTTACCCTACTAGGATAGGAGCAGAATCGTCCCTCATAAACAAACTCCAAAGAAGTTCATGAAGAATTTGGTCTCAGTGTACAAGCCTAAGCTACCTTGCTTGGGTTTTGAATGGATTTCATTGGATTACCTGTATGCTCGCTTTGGTCACCAAGATACTTATGAAAACTCTAGTAGTAAGTTCTCCTGTTCAGCAACAAAGTGGGAGGTGCACGGCATGAATGCCTTTACGGTCGCACTATTAGGCACTCTAGTCTTCCCTAGAGAAGATAGAAACATAGACACTTGCCTAACCTACATCATATGCAGTTTAGCTAAAGGAAGAAATGTTGGAGGGAACACCATCATGCCCATGATATTAGCAGAGGTAACAAGGGCCTTGTCTAAATGTTTTCATGGTAAGAGGTTCTTTATGGGGTGCAATTTCCTATTACAATTGTGGGCAGATGAGCATTTTTATAAAAGGGGAAATTTGATAGACATTCTGAATGGGGTGGGAAAAAAATTCACGCCCACCCAATAAGAATGCGTAGATTCATTATGCTAGTGGGTGTCGAGGAGTGGTTTAGATTGATGAGAGGTCTATTTGGTTGCAACATCTAGTAGAAATACTATTGGTTGCAACCATCACGTGAAATAGCAAGAGGATATGAGCTTTACTACATTGAGCTCATCAGCCTGAAAAGGGTCCAACCTTATGCCTCTTTATGAGTACTTAGAAAATTTGGCCTGAGTTTAGTCATTCCTTTGCTATACAACATGAATTTGTCTGAGTATGAGTTTGGAGAGGAAATTCCACAGGTGCATAACATATATAGGAGGTGGGAAATAATATTGATCCTTGCCCTTCAAGAAGATCTCCCTTATTGCACGCCTGAGTATTACGTGTGGATTTTGGAAGATGCTGAGAAAGTAGATCTGGATCAAGGATGTTGTCTGGGGTACGAGGACCAGAAGGAGAGAGTTTGGGCCCGAAACTTACTGAATAGGGATTGCAATATCACCCTAGAAATGAGAGAGCAGATTGTCCCAACACGTGGAGGCCCTCACATATGAAGATTTTTTTTATGTTCTAGTTATTTTCCGCTCTTGTTATCCTTCCCCCCCCCCCTTAGGTTTTATTTTTCAAAAGTTTTTTTTCCTATGATGTAATATTCTATTTTGTTTTAAATAGATCAGTTTGCTTATCTTACTTTACCTCTAACTCTGAACTTCAATTGACAATTTAAGGCTTAGATTAACTATCATGAACCAATTGCTTGTCGTATTAGTCCTACCTCTAGCTCAATGAGGTACCTTGCATTTTAGGGCAATTGTTTTGTTAAATTACATGTTTATTTGTTGCTATCATCCTAACCTCTAACAAGGTTTTGTTGGTTTTGCTTTCTCCCTTTTGTAAGTTTGATTTGTTTGCACATTCTGGCTTATTACACGAGATCTAAAGGGGCTCCTCCTCCTCCTCTTCCACTCCAAAGCCAAAACAACAAGAAAAAAAATAAGATGGCTGATGACAATAGAGCAATGAAAACTCCGATAGAGGGGCCCACTATACTGATTTGGTGTTGAGATTGGAGCAGAAGATTTTAGAACTTGAAGAAGAAATGAAAAGCATGAGAAATCTGGCTAAGCTATCCATTTTGCTCGCACCCTTTTCGAGGATAACATGGTAGAGTAAGCCATTACTACTCAAGCTACACCCCCAATTGTACAACCCACTCTGCAAATACGACCAAACCCCACTAATTTGCCACCTACAAATGATTTACCTTTCCACATATCACCTACAAAATTCATATCATGCAGGCCCTTCTGAACTAATATTGTACCCTTAGAATGCTAACCACATCACAACCCTACCTCCTAAGCCCACCATCAACACCACATATGCTCATGCTCTTGGAAACCACAAACAAAATCCTATATATGTTGAAACTACTCCTTCTACCAATGACAACCACGAATTATAATCCTCCCAAAAGGATATGCTGATCAAATCCATGGCTGAGAAATTGGATAACTGTACCAATCGCTTGCAACAAGTCGAATCAAGTAAAAGGATAGTTGGTTTAAACTACGAAGATTTATGCATACATCCTGATGTAGAATTACTCGAAGGATACAAAACCCCTAAATTTGAGCTATTCAATGGTATCAGAGATCCCAAAGCCCACTTGCGCATGTATTGTGACAAGTTTGTTGGGGTTGGAAGAGATGAAAGGATTAGGATGAAGCTATTTAAGAGAAGTCTCACAGGGGAAGACCTGACTTAGTATACTGACCAGGATGCTTACAAATGGTCAAGATGGGTAGATATGGCATTCGACTTCATGGACTGATTTAGTTTCAACACAAAGAATGCACCCGATTGGTTCTATATCTAGAATCTAAACAAGAAGCCGAGTGAGACATTCAAAGATTATGCTGTAAGATAGAAGTCTAAGGCCGTTAGGGCCAGATCCCCTATGGATGAGTCTCGGATGAAAGACTACTTCATTCGTATGCAGGAGCCTCAATATTATGGCAAGATGATGCTCATTGTGGAGAAAAGTTTTGCTGACATCATAAAGTTAGGAAAAAGAGTAGAAGAGGGCATTAAGAATGGTACCATCATCAACCTGGAGGCCCTTCAAGCCACCGACAAAGCACTCCAGTCTGGAAGCTTACTGGAGAATTGTAAGAAGAAGGAAGTGGGCGCAATCATGATAGCGCACAAAAGCCCTATTAAACCACAACTTCCAACCCTACCTCTCCCTCACTATCCCAAATCACCTTATCCTATACCTTACCCTCCTTACCCAACATATACTCCTTACCAATCCCCCTCTCTGCAATATCAATAGCCCATATATCTTGTCTATAACACCCAACCAGCATACTATCAAAACCCTCTACCACTACCATTTCCTCAACAACAAAATTATAGATGTCGTCCCAACTTTGACAAAAGGCCCACCAAAACCTACACTCATCTAGTTGAACCTATTGCCCAACTCTATAAAAGACTCAAAAAAGCCGATTATATCACACCAATCCTCACTTTAACTATAGATACTTAATCCAAATGGAATGATCCCAATAAGGTATGGGCCTATCATTCTGGAATGAAAGGACATATTGCATAAATTTGTCACTTCCTGTGAGACGAGATTCAAAAACTCATAGACTCCAAGAACATCCAACTCAAAGAACCCACGGCCAACGTGTCCAGTAACTCACTTCCTAATCATCAGGTGAACATGATGGATGTAGGAGAATCAGTAAATTTAGAAGGATCTATATGGTTGGTAAAGCAAGATGAGCTAGTTGTTGCAACAGCTCCTTTTCTGGTACAAGGGTGCAAACCGTTTGAGGTAGAAATTATTGTGACCAAAACCCCTTTTACTGTCACAAAAGCTCATCAAGCATGCTTTGATACTCACAA
This sequence comes from Solanum sejunctum, assembly GCA_025642045.1. Classification (NCBI taxonomy): domain Eukaryota; kingdom Viridiplantae; phylum Streptophyta; class Magnoliopsida; order Solanales; family Solanaceae; genus Solanum; species Solanum sejunctum. Next base: position 3,816,751 of record JAOTQJ010000096.1, read on the forward strand.
TATTCCTTAGAGATATGACAAGGAAAAGACAAAAGTGGAAGAAGATGATGTTGCCCGGGGGTAACCCGCTCAGGAAGGATATACACCTTAGAACGCATGACTCAAGGAAGCTTAAGCAAGACCAAGCCTCCTGTCATAGAAGTAGAAGAGAGTGGTGTATGGAAGAAAATATAAGCCAAAGAGTATTCTATCACTGAGAAGTTGTGTAAGATACCTGCTCAAATATCCAACCTAGCCCTGTTGCAGACTTCAGAACTTTACCAAAAGGCCCTGCTGAAAGTGTTGAACGAGGCCTATATTTTATCCAACATTACCAAGTGAGAAATGAATCATATGGTAGGGCAAGCGTTCGAGGCATATAGAATATCCTTCCATGAGGATGAACTCCCATCTGAAGGAACCACCCATAACTGAGGCCTTTATATCACCACATAGTACCAGAATAGGGTGATTACCAAGGCTTTGGTCAACCCAGGTTCTGGATTAAATATTTGCCCACTTGGTACCATCACAAGGTTATATGTGGATTTGATAAGGATTCAAACTTATATGATGAATGTGAAGTCCTTCGAAGGCTCCTAAAGGGACACTATAGGGGAGATCACCCTGGACATGACTATTGGTCCAGTAACCTTCCCTATTGCCTTCCAAGTGATGGGCATTCCTATTTCATGTAATATGTTGCTTGGACGCTCATGGATTCACATGGCTGGAGCAGTGCCATCCACCATCCATCAATGGCTAAAGTTTGAATAGGAGCACAAAGAGGTAGTGGTGCACAGAGGGAAAGGGCATCCCGTTTAGCTGTTGAAGGGCAAGTTCATATGAATGGAGAAATTTTCACACAGTTGAATTGGTAGGATTTATTGAGCCAAATCCATGGTATAGCTAGAAGATTTTAAGCATGCAACTATAGTTAAGTTATAAACCAGGTAAGGGGCTAGGGGCCAGACTTTAGAGTATGCTCGATCCAATCTCTCCACATTTAAAGAATGATACCATCGGTTTGGGTTATGAAGGGAAAGTACCTATGAGAATGGGAGAATAGGATTTGGACCTGCTACATCCTTTGACATCAGTATATCAAACTTTTTAGTCTACTAGTTTCCTAGAGCGAGGTCTAGATGAAGGAAAAAATCTACTAGAAAATGTGAGGAATTTGTTCATAACAGAGGATTTTTCTCCTGGGAAGAGAAAAGTTTTGGTAGAAGAAGAAGCAGATGTGGTAGAAGAAGAAGAAAGTATGGAAGAAGAAGGAGCAAGGATAACGAATGTGATAAGCGTGATGCTAAACTCAGGTTATGAGCGAAGAAAGGGTCTAGGAGCTAGATTGCAAGGAATCACTGAGCCTATAAAACCTTTAGATAATTCAACCACTTTTGGTCTGGGATATACTCATATTATTGAAGAATATCTTGACTAGGAACAACTTCCACCTGGGAGCTATTATCCTTTACCAAGTCCCTTACCATCCCTACACCAGATTTTTCAATCTGCAGGGGTTCATGAGTAATGATATTGTAGATTTGCTGAATGAGCTGCAAGGTTTGTCCCTATCTGAAGTCAAAGAAGAAAGCTGCAATGTCATAATCAAAGAGGAGGAGGAGAAAGTACCGATGCAGAACGAGGCCATGGAGACCATCATCAGCAGTTGGACCACCACCACATCCAGACCACATCAGGCACTTGGGTAGCGATGGAAAATTTTCACTTTCCTTTATGCTTTTCCAAATAAAGACTTTGTCATTCCATATTTTTTCAAAATAAAAACTTTGTGATTTCTCTTTAATGTTTTGCATATTAATAAACTTGAAATTTGGCTATACCTTTTGAAATAATGAAATTTTCATTTACTTATTAGTGATGTTATTTTATTTTACTTTGTTGTTTCTTTCAAAAAAATTATTTTTAATAATGTTGAATCTGAGAGTGTCGCACATAATGAGACTGCACAACACAATATAGTTGAGACAGAGGTGATAGGTGAAGATGAGGAGTATGAGGAAGTCGCTAGAAGGATTGAGGAGTTCGAGGAAAAGCCTAAAGCAAATATAGAGAAAATAGAGGTGGTAAATCTAGGTGACTCGGAGATGATTCAAGAAACACGAATTAGCATTCACATGTCTAAGGAAAAGAAAAGAGACTACATCTAATTCCTGAAAAAGAACAAGGACGTCTTTGTTTGGTCCTATGCAGACATGACAGGGTTGAGAACTTCAATAGTAAACCATCAATTACCTACCGATCCAGCATATCTGTGATTGAAGCAAAAGCTTAGAAAATACAAGTCTGATTTGAGTTTGAAAATCAATGAAGAAGTATAAAAGCAGTTAGAGGTCAAAATTCTTCAGGTAACCAAATATCCAACCTGGCTCACCAACTTTGTGCCTGTACCTAAGAAAGATGGCAAAGTTAGAGTTTGTATGGATTATCGAGACCTCAACAAGTCCAGCCTTAAAGATGATTTTCCACTCCGGAACATACACATACTGATAGATAACAATGCTAAGTATGAAATAAAGTCATTGGTGGATTGCTTTGCTGGCTACCATCAAATCAAGATACATGAGGATAACGCTGACAAATCGGCTTTCATTACACCTTAGGGTGTGAATAATTACAAGGTGATGCCTTTTGGACTAAAGAATACTGGGGCTACCTACATGAGAACCATGACCTCTCTATTCCATGACATGATTCATAAAGAAATTGAGGTATATTTTGATAATGTCATTATCAAATAAAGGAAGGGATGTGACCATTTAGTTGATATTCAAAAATTTCTTGACAGGTTACAAAGATACAACTTGAAGTTGAATATAGCAAAATGTAGTTTTGGATTTCCTACTGGGAAGTTATTGGTTTTCATTGTCAATAGTTGAGGTATAGATCTAGATCTGGAAAAAATTAAGGTTATCCTTGATCTCCCTCCTCCAGAGAGTAAGAAGGAAGTGATGAGTTTCTTGGGTAGACTCAACTAAATCAGTCATTTCATAGCCCAATCCACCGTGATCAGTGAACCAATCCTCGAGCTACTGAAGAAAGATGCTACTATAAAATAGACCCTAGAATGTCAAGAAGCATTTGACAAGATTAAGGAATATTTGTCCAATCCTCCTGTATTATTTCCTACTAAGTCTAGTCGGCCTTTGCTACTATACTTGTTGGTCATAGATAATGATTTTGGGTGTGTTTTGGGACAACATGATGAAACGGGGAGGAAAGAGTAGGCAATCTACTACATGTGTAAGAAGTTTACATAATATGAATCTTGATACTCCTTGCTTGAACGCATATGTGTACTTTGACCTGGGTGGCCTAAACGTTGTGACATTATCTCTCAGCACAAATGACATATTTGATCTCAAGCATGGATACTTTGAAGTATATCTTTCAAAAACCCATGCCCACAGGTAAATTGCCAAGTGGCAGATATTGCTAAGTGAATTCAACTTAGTCTATGTCACAGAAAAAGTTGTGAAGGCACAAGCACTAGCCGATCATCTAGCAGAAAATCCTGTAGATGAAGAATACAAACCGTTAAAGACTTACTTTCATGATGAAAAGGTAGCCTTCGTAGGAGAAGATATCTTCAAAGAATACAATGGTTGGAAGATGTTTTTTAATGGGGCCAAGAATCTCAATGGATCAGGCATTAGGGCTATTCTGGTCTTACCAACAGGTCAACACTATCCGGTATCAACAAAACTCAAGTTTCATTTTTCTCCAACAACATGGCTGAATATGAGGCTTACATCTTGGGTCTTCGATTAGCAATTAATTTGGATAACCCAGATATATTGGTAATAGAGGATTCTGATTTGTTGATTAGCCAGGTACAAGGTCAGTGGGCGGCAAGAAATCGAAAGCTCCTACCATATTTGGATTGCATACAAAAACTCTGTAAAAAGATTCACCAAGGTGGAATTTAAACACATTCCACAAATCCAAAATGAGTTTGCAGATGCTTTGGCCACATTATTTTCCATGATTCGGCACCCTGATCAGAATTACATTGGTCCCATTTGCAATCATATACATGAGCAGCCTACATATTGCTGTCATGTGAAAGAAGAACTAGACGGGAAACCATGGTACGATGATATCCAGGGATACCTAAAAAGCTACAGTTACCCAGAGGATACGACAAAGGTCCAAAAACACACAATTAGGAGGCTAGCAAATCAATTTTTCTTAAATGGAGAAATCCTATGTATGAGTGCATTGGACCCAAGGAAGCATCCAAACTTATAGAAGAGATCCACGCAGGAATATGTGGTCTGCATAGGAATGATTTCACCCTTGCAAAAAAGATCCTTGGGATAGGCTATTTTTGGTTGACCATGGAGACAGACTATATTCGCTGTGTTCTGAATTGTCATCAATGCCAGACCCATGCAGATATGATCCGAGTTCCCCCCAAAGAACTCCTTGTCACTAACTCACCCTAGCTTTTTGTGGCTTGGGGCATGGATGTTATTGGTCCCATTGAGCCAGCAGCATCAAATGGACATAGATTTATTCTTATAGTATTTGACTATTTCACCAAATAGGTTCAAGCGACATCTTATATGTCTATCACTAAGAAGGTTGTCGATGATTTTGTCAAGAACAATATCATTTGTTGATTTAGAGTGCCTGAGAAAATCATCAATACAACGGTGCAAATCTCAGTAGCGATTTGATGAGGGACGCTTGTGATCGGTTCAAGATCAACCATCAAAATTCCATCGCATATAGACCTCAAGTAAATGGAGTAGTAGAGGGTACAAATAACAACATCAAGAGGATACTACAGAAAATGATCGGCAATAACAAATAATAGTATCAGAAGCTACCATTTTCGCTATTTGGGTATCATACTACTATTCAAACCTCTACAGGAGCAATACCTACTTTCTGATTTATGGTAACGAAGCTATAATTCCTATCGAGATTGAGATACCATCTCTAAGAATCATTCAAGAAGCAGAATTGAGTGACACTGAATGGGTGTGAAGCAGGTTTGAACAATTGGCACTAATAAATGTAAGAAGGATCAATGCCATCTATCACGGACAACTGTATCCGAATAAAATGACTCAAGCATTTAACAAGAAGGTCAAACTGAGGTATTTCTTGTTCGAGCATTTGGTCTTGAAGAGGATCTTTCCAAATCAAGATTAAGCCAAGCGCAAGTTCGCCCCAAACTAGCAAGGCCCCTACATGGTCCTCCATGTTTTTACTGGAGGAGAGTTCATACTTGAAGAAATGGATGGCAAAATCTGGCCCAGACCTATCAAATCAAATGTTGTGAAAAGATATCACATTTAGATTTGTCTTATGCCCTTTGTATTTGGAACTATGTCAAACCTGATTTCCGTTTAAGAGGGATACATAGGCGCTCTTATGGAGTTCGATCTTATCAAAATAAAAATCTTTATTCCCCCTTTTGATCACAAACTAGGGTAAAATTTTTAAGAGGACACACTCCTTATAGAACAAGTAACTGGGGCAAAAGTTTTTGAGAGGACCTCAAAAAATTCTTTCATAGGGAATACTCTACTTGACAAGATAACTAGGGCAGACTTTTTGAGACCACTGAATTCGCAAAGGAAAGATGAGGTTTGAAGAAACCTCCTCAATTGGACGTTGGATCTATCTCAAAATGTGCCACTATCCAAGATTCAACATCGTTTATAAATTATCCACTATTTCATATTTAAAATTTTTCAAAATATATACCAATATAATATATATATATATATATATATATTGCTTTCAAAAATCCAAATGTTAGACTATCGTGCCCTAGACAAGCTCCCGAAAAGAGTCTGGACATCAACAACAAATGAAGCACACCAGCCACGACAAAAGAAAGATCAACCTTCCCCCTTTATAAACTAATAATTTTTCTTTGGATGCAGAAAAATTGGTGTACACCTCAATATCACTTGAACAGTCATCAGTACAGTAAGACAAAATATTACACTACGTTGTGATTTGCATTGCATCATTCTCGAGAATTGCAATTTGCATGATATTTACCCGAGAAGTGGCATTACACTGTTTTACCCCGAAATTGCATGTCTTTGAAAACTGCATTATTATGACCCATAATTGCATTACATTACTTTTATTTGAAAATTGCATGTGTTGAATATTTTCATTACATTATTCTAAAATTATATGTGCTAGAAAATTCGATCACATTACTTTTATCTGAAAATTGTATATGCTCGAAAATTGCATTATATTACTCTTATCCTGAAACAACTTTTGTCCGAAAATTACATTATTTAGGCCCAAAAATTGCCTATGCCCGAGAAAGTGTCATACATTATTTCGGCCCGAAAATTGCATGTGCCCGAAAAACTATTTTACATTATTTGGCCTGAAAATTACATGTGCCCAAAAATTGCATGTGCACTAAAAACTATTTCACATTATTTTTGTCTGAAAATTACATGTGCCTGAAAATTGCATGTGCCTAAAAAATTGTTTTGCATTATTTTGGTCCAAAAATTGCATTACTTTGACCCGAATTGCATATGCTCGAAATTATGTTTTCGATATTGGCCTGAGAAAATTTGCATAAATACTATAAGATTACATTTTTACATGATATTGACCCAAAAATTACATGAAATATTTTACCCTTAAGGCGTCATAGTCCGAAGGCATCATTTTTCATGGCCTAAGAACATCATATCATGGCCTAGAGATTTTATTTCTGCTTATCATACCCGTAAAGCATCATGGTCCAAAGGCATCATCCCTCAGAGCCTAAGGGCATCATTTCATGGCCTAGGGATTTAATTTATGTTCATCATAATCCAAAGGTGTCATCTTCCAAAGACACCATCTTTCATGGCTTGCGGACATCATTTCATGACCTGAGGATACAATTTATGATTAGCATGGCCCAGACATCATAGTGTAAGATGTCATCATTATTGTCTTATGACAAATTTCATGGTTTAAGTGGGAACTTGCATCGTATTTATAAATTTATTTCATTACTCAATATATGCACTCTAACCATTTTATCTAGTGGTTTAAAGTCAGAGATTGTGGATTTTTGGAGTTTCATAGATTAGGCCATTCAACTCGAAGATATCTCGCAATAAACTGTTGACTTTTTCTTTCACACTAATTGTAATATCTCTCTACTATTGCTTTTATTACCATCCGAACCATATCCCGTATTCTCACTTTTCGTGCTATCTTATCTTTTCAATTCTAACTACTATCACTCCTATTCCCAGTCTCGCACTGTTAATTTAATTTTTTAGGAATTTCAGTTGTTCCTAAATCCATAACTACACATGGCCTAATTCTCGTATAACTAGAGATATGTAGGCAACTTGATGCCGAAGTCTCGGTCATAATATTTTTCACGACCTCTTTTGTTCTATTGTTCCCCCCCAATAATATTTCATCTATCAAACAAAATTGGCTACTCCATCAACTTTCTTTGCTCGACAATTCATTCTTCATTCTCGAGCAAAGAAGGGGCAGTTGTTGATACCCAATTTTGACCGGCCTATAACCTTTTACGGATTGTCATTTGATTAAATACGTACTTTTAATACTGTTTAAAATAAATGAATTTATTTTTTAAAATTTTGTCCATCAATTATGTATTTTAATATATGTATTTTTAAACTTTGAAAAATTATTGTTATATTTTCAAAAATTATTATTTATTTATTTATTAATATTATTATTATTACTATTCTTACTATTTAGTAGTAATAATATTTGTTTTTGATATTATTTACATTCACAATTTTCACTTAGTATTATTTTTAGGGTCATGTTTAAATATAATATTTACCAATTTATTTTACTAATCTCAAATAAAAAGAAAATAAACATTAATAATTTTTTTATACCGTTATTATATATCACGTATTTGCTTTACGTAAAGATTATTTTTTGAAATAGTGTTTGTGTGCATATCTCAATTAACTAGATAGAAATCTATTCAATTTTATCTCTGTCACGTCCCAAGCCTAGGGTCTAGACATGACACGGCGAATGAAAACCCGAAGGAACCCCAATCAAGCCTCTTAACTTGTCATTACACATCCTTGGTCGCAGAAGCATATAAAAGGTATAAAGTAAGCAAAAGTAACAAGGGGCTAAGGGATAGCTTGTCAAAACATCAACATCAAGGACAAGGAGTCATAGCTTATAGCATGAATACACAACTCGTCCAATAAACACCTCTAAATAAATAGATAAATCGGGGGCCAAAACAAGGCTACTGAGCTCACCGTCATAGTCAATTGAACATAAAATAGTGTCTTAATACATAGAAAATTGCAATATAGACTAAGGTCATCGAAATGGAAGACTCACCAACAAACTTAGAATAGCACCGACTAGCCACGTGGAGGAGGAGGAGGATCAACTTGAGCACTGGTTCCTAAAAGGTGATATTATTTAGGCAACAGTACGCGTTAGTACATTTGAATGTGCTAAGTATGTAGGATGCAATGCAACAAGAATTAGGTATTATAGTCAAAATGCACGATATTAAGCAATAGACATAATATACAATATGCCATGTATGATCAATGCTTAAGTAAAACAAGCTTAAGTAACTCATATTTGTATAGGATATCATATGTGAAAAAGAGATCAAGCTAGATTTCCAAATGTACAACCCTTTGGTAGGTTAGTGATGATGTCACACCATCACTTAGGTGGATGAGCACTAACCCTCATCTAGGTTGGTTATAGTGCTGCCCCATCACTAAGGTGGATGAGTACTAACCCTCATCTAGGTTGATGAGTACTAAGCCCCATCTAGGTTAGTGATGATGTTGCCCCATCACTTAGATGGATGAGTACTAACCCTCATCTAGGTTGATAAGTAATAACCCCCATCTTAGTGATGATACCACCCCATCACCAGGTGGAGAAGTACAAATCCTTCATTAGGTTATCCAGGTGCTTAGATCTCCCCTCCCCGGATTGGGCGTGGTCGAGTTCTACACTTTACATATGATTCATCATATGGTATAATACAACACTTCATATAGGAATAATCATATACATAACCTTATTTCATTATCATAATATCATTCATATCATATCTCATGCTTAGGACCTTCAATTCCTCAAGAAACCATTATGAGACATTTTATCAAACACTTGGGGGGAGGGGGGAGGGGAAGTAAAAGACCATGCATTTTAGAGATGACACCATGCAAGAAAATCTATGTTAAAACCATCAATCAATACCTTGCAACACCCACAAGACATTCATATCAAAACCCCTCATCAGAACTTACAATAGATCCAAATATATAGCTCACAACATAGCAAAATAGTCACAACTTTACATAGCTTTAACATAGTTCATAAACAAGTTCATACTAGTAATCCCATTTGTAAACTCAACTTTAAATCAAGCAATTTAGGAAAAAGGAAGCTTTGGTATCATGGGTGAAAGGAACCCATGAAAGAAACCAACATACCTTAGTTTTAGAGTTGCTTGGAATTGAGATTGGGAAGAATTGAGGCTTGGAAATAATCTTTGAATCAAATCTTGTTCTTGGGTTTCCTTGAAATTCAATTAGCGCTTGATGGAGGCTTTTGAAAGAATTGAGAGTGTATTTTAGATGAGAGTAATGAGTTTGATCCTTTTGAAATATTGTTTAGGTCTTTTAGGAAGGTTAAGATAGCATTGGAAGTTTAAAAGAGGCGTTAGAGTAATTAAAATTTTTGGAGACTCTATAAGTGAATGGATAGAAAAATTGGCAAAGTGTCATCTCACTTGAGACTTCACTAGCTGTGTGGCACTCCACCGGTCACATAGAGTGCACGTATGAAGTGCCTTAGTGAAAAAAATAATGGAAGTTGGGGAACTTGGAAATATTGACGTCTCGTCACTTTGACAGATCATGTGGCATTACACGGACCATGTACTGGTCCATCCCACCTTACTTAGACAAAAGACATGTGGTAGGACATCACAGGTCCAAGCTCCACGGACCGTCCTACTCCATATGGCCCATCAACTGTGCCTGTGGCACCACCCTTAGCCACATTTTCGCTAATTTTCAACAAGCTCCTTTGGCAAGCCTTATTGCCATCCCCACTGTTAGTGGTGAGCCACACGGCCCATATCACTCACCAATCCACCTTCATTAGTGCCAAAAATGTTCTTTTCCAACACTAAAATCCCAAAATGGGTCGTCAAAGGCCACATTAGCCATTAAAAAATCTGTGTGACAACACTGCATGGGAGGGTCTCACAAAAATGATCAACTCCTTCTTCTGACCACAGAATGAGGTGAAACCAAGTGTGATGCGAAGCTAACTCAAAGCGCTTTCATTTGACATATCATGGGTCACCCAGTTCCAAATGTGCTAAGAGTTATGCTAGTCTAAAGTTGACCCTTGTATGAAACAACACCCAAAACTCAACTTGGAGGTAAGTCTTGAACTCGTTTAGGTACTAGGAGTTTGCCATAAATCCAGTACACCCCCAACCTAACCAAATGAGGCTTGAAAGATTGAAACATGGATATATAAAAGCATAAAGTTACGGGGTGTCACAATTTCTCCCCCTTGGGAATATTCGTCCTCAAATGTCAAAGAAACGTACACAAGGAAAGTAGTCATGAAGACTTTAGCCCAAACATGAATGCAATAATGCACATAAACATGATTTCCAAGGAAATTTCAACATGTACATCAAAATTCTCATAATCTTATTAACATGAACATGAATGCATGCAATGATATAAGCCCCAAAACTTGAGACTCGGAATTATAAAAAAAGAGTTGACATGTCATTATAAGCTTGAATATAATGAAAGAGATACAGATATTGCTTCTATATGCCCGTACCAGCTCCTCGAGAAACACATACGAATGGATGACTCTTCCAAAGAGGCCTTGATGAACACTATATCCTCATTAACCAACTTTTCCACTCATCCATCTAACACCTCAACTGGAACCTTCCTTTAAGCCAATTTTTCCTCCATATCACCAACAATATCAAGGAGTGCTATAGCACTAGATTCGCCAACACATCCCATCCATATAGAAGTATGAAGAATCGGACAAAACATATCTACATCTATAGGCAATCCCAAACATATGCAACATTACCAACCTCCCTCTACAATCTATAAGGACTCATAATCCTTAACTCAATTGTCAACCTTAAACACACCTAGTCCACTTGGTACCACAACTACAATCCTTGGGAGACAGCCCCCACTCTATCATTTTCACACACAAAACTTCCAATTCTAATAAGGCGAAATCAAGGTCTTGCCTAATCTAGACCTCTTAACCCAAGAAGATTCAGAGTCACCAGGGACACTATACTATTATTCCCAACTTCCCTCATCCTACTTCCAACCTAGCCAACCGATAGACCCCACTAGTCTCCTCTTTACCATCATTATCCACATATGTTAAGCTACCCATAGTCAACCTACTTAGAGCACCAATCATAATGCTAACCTTACTAAAAAATAACTAAAGCACACTCATATCATAATGCTTAAAGAATTCTAACCACCTTCATGTTATTCACAAAGCACATTTATTATCTTATAGTAAACAACCTCTCATCCTCCAAGACTCGCAACACTACCCCAAATAATTCACAAGCTCCACATAATTCAATACCTCATTACTAGAGACCACCACAAGCATATAAAGGTAGGGCTTTAAGACCCTATTCTAGAGACCATAAACATAGCCAATGCATACATCAACCAATCTCCATAAAGACACAACATGTATGCAACTATTCCATCCCAAGTATAACATCACAAACCACCACACTAACTCTAACAAGTCACAAGGAAAAACCTAATGCAAGATGAACATGGATCAACACTTATGGACTTTCTAGCAACAAAAAAGAACAAAGAGAGAAACAATGGCACACCGGCCCCAACAATGCATACCCATCAAACCCAAGGAAACTTTAACTTATTGGTAATAACATTGGGCACTTCTTGCCTCCCTTGAAGAGCATAGCAATGATTATGCCTTGGAGAACCCCCTCTATCAACTTCCCCACCTTTACCCTTGTTGTGATATCAAGGAAATTCAAACTTTTTATGACCCATCTCCCCACAATCAGAACAAGTGTTAGTGCCCCTCAAGCATTGGCCACTATGACCCTTGCCATACCTAGGACACCTAACATTCAGAGCCACACCTTCAACTTGCGGAAGTCATTAGCAAACCCTACCTTAGAATCATGAGAAGACCCTTGGCCATGATAAGACCGGCCACCCTTTTGGAACTTACCCTCAAAACTGGCCCTCTTGGCCTCATGATCTCTTATTTTCCTCAATTTCTCCTTCTCCATTTGTTCATCATATGTCATCAATCGAGACAAGTCCATATCACCAATTAGCAAAGTAGGTCGGTATTCTTCACTCACCAAATCGGCGAACCCTATCACAAACTTATTCATCCTAGATGTAGGATCGACCACCAAATGAGGAGCATACTTTGAAAGTTGATTAAACTTTAGGGCATACTCCCTTACACTCGTAGCACCTTGTTTTAAGTTCACAAACTGCACCAACTTTGCTTCTCTAAGCTCAAGAGGGAAAAATCGATTGAGGAAAGCCAATTGAACTCTTCCCAGAGTATCACATAACCATTTTCCTTCACCCCTTCTATTGATCATACCAAATTTTGGCTACCCCCTTGAAATGGTATGCTGCCAACTTTGCATTTTCATTCGACCCAACGCTCATGATATTTAACATTTTGTAGACCTCATCAAGGAACTCTTGTAGGTCTTCCTCCACCTTTGACGTATAGAAAACCAGAGGATTCATCCTCATGAAGTCTTTTACCCTAGCTCCAAGAGTAGTAGCATAAGGGGCTTGGGCCCCTTGTTGACATGATTGGCCACAACTTGGGCAAGCATATTGAGAGCATCCTAGAACTCACCATTTGAAGGTTGCTCCTCAGGAATTTGGGCCCTTCTTCCTCGAGTGTTAGGCATAATATAGCATAGAAAAGAATAATCATTAAGGGGGGAAACCTATCAAAACTCTATAGTATGACTTAGAACATGACGAAGGGAAACATTTCCTAAAACATCTCACAGCCTCTTATTCATAGTCATGGCGCGCTTTATAACTATGAATAGGAATCTAATCGACGTGGCATGTTGGACTCCGAAGATCTATCAACCTAGTTCTCTGATACCAAGTTTGTCATATCCCAATCCTAGGGCCTAGATGTGACACGGCGAATGGGGAACCCGAAGGAACCCCAATCAAGCCTCTTAACTTGTCATTACACATCCTTGATCGTGGAAACATATAAAAGCATAAAGTAAGAAAAGGAACAAAGGGCTAAGGGATAGCTTATCAAAACATCAACATCAAGGACAAGGAGTTATAGCTCATATCATAAATACACAACTCGTCCAAAAAATACATCGAAATACATAGATAGAGCGGGGGCCAAGACAAAGCTACCGGACTCACCCTCGTAGCTAATAGAACATAAGATAGTGTCTCAATACATAGAAAATTGAAACATAGACTAAGGTCCTCGAAATGGAGGACTCACCAACAAACTTGGAATAGCACCGACTAGCCACGTGGAGAAGGAGGATGATTAACTTGAATACTGGTTCCTACATGGTGAAATCATGTATGCAAGAGTATGCATTAGTACGTTTGAATATAGTAAGTAGGTAGGATGCAATGCAATAAGAATTAGGTATTATAGTCAAAATGCACGATATTAAGCAATAGACATAATATACCGTATGCCATGTATGATCAATTCTTAAGTAAAATATGCTTAAGTAACTCAAGCTTGTACAGAATATCATATGTGAAGAAGAGGCCAAGCTAGATATCCAAATGTACAACCCTTTGGTAGGTTAGTGATGATGCCGCCCCATCACTTAGGTGGATAAGTACTAGCCCTCATCTAGGATATTGATAATGCCGCCCTATCTCCAAAGTGGATGAGTACTAACCCTCATCTAGGTTGATGAGTACTAACCCCCATCTAGGTTAGTGATAGTGTCGCCCCATCACTTAGGTGGATGAGTACTAACCCTCATCTAGTATAATGAGTACTAACCCTCACCTACGTTAGTGATATTACTGCCCCATGACTAGGTGGAGAAGTAGAAACCCTTCACTAGGTTATCCGGGCACTTAGACTCTCCCACCCCTAGATTGGGCATGGTCGAGTTCTACACATTACATAAGATTCATCATATAGTCTAATATAATACTTCATAATAATCATATACAGAATCTCATTGCATCATCGTAGCATCATTCATATCATATCTCATGCTTAGGGCGTTCAATTCCTCAAGAAACCATAACCGGACATTTTATCAAACAGTTTGGGGGTACGTAGTAGGGGTAAAACCCATGCAATTTAGAGATGAAATCATGCAAGAAAATCTATTATAAAACCATCAGTCAATACCTTGCAACACCCCTAAGATATTCACATCAAAATCCCTTATCAAAACATACAATAGATCCAAGATATATAAGACACAACATAGCAAAATAGTCACAACTTTACATAGCTTTAAAATAGTTTATAAACATGTTCATACTAGTAAACCCATTTGTAAACTCAACTTTAAATCATGAAATTTAGAAAAGAGGAAGCTTGGGTATCATGGGTGAAATGAACCCATAAAAAAGACCCACATACCTTAGGTCTAGAGTTGCTTGGAATTGAGATTGGAAAGAATGGAGCCTTGGAAATGATCTTTGAATCAAATCTTGTTCTTTGGCTTCCTTGAAACTGATTAGGGCTTGATGGAGGCTTTTGAGAGAATTGGGAGTGTATTTGAGATGAAAGTAATGAGTTTGAATCTTTTAAAATATTGTTTAGGTCTTTTAGGAAGGTTAAGATAGAATTGGAAGTCTAAAAAGGGCATTAGAGTAATTAAAATTTATGGAGACGCCATAAGTGAACGGATGGAGAAATTGGCAAAGTGTCATCTCACTTGAAACTTCACTAGCCATGTGGCACTCCCTAGGTCATGTGGAGTGCCCGTGTGAAGTGCTATAGTAAGAAAATGGAAGTTGGGAAACTTGGAAAAATTCACGTCTTATCACTTTGACAGACCACTTCACGGACCGTGTGGCGTTATAAGGACCTTGTACTAGTCCGTCCCACCTTACCTAGACAAATTGGCTTATTTGGTAATCATGTTTCTAGGATATATTTAGAAAATATAGGGCTTGTTATGCTTAGAAAATCATGTCTTAGGGTGTTTTCTTTTAATAGAAAATCATGCTGATAGGATTTTGTTTTATGTTAGGCAATAGAAATCATGCTCTTCGGATCTTGTTTTAAATTTATATTTTTGCACTAGAAAAACATGCTTCAGGAGTTTGCTTTAAAAATGTTTAAATTTGGTTTCATGCATATAGAATTTCATATTTTTAGAAATCATGTTATATGGGTCTAACACTCATTTTTTCACATATTAGAAATCATGCCAATAGGATTTCATTATTATCTATAATATTTTTCACATTTAGAAATCATGTTATTAGGGTTTAATATTTTTTTTCTCATATATTAGAAATCATTCCTATAGGATTTCGTTATTCTCTATAAAAGTTTTTACAGTTAGAAATCTTGTTATTATTGTTTAATATTTTATTTTCTCATATGATAGACAACATGCCTATAGGTTTTCATTTTTTTATGACTTGTTTAGAAATCATGCCTTAAGATATTCAATATTTCTTGATATTTAGAAAATCATGTCTTTATGATTTTTGATTAGAAATCCTGTCTATATGATCTCCACTTTAACTTAAATATGTTTAAATTAATCTTTTGATGATGCATACACACTTAGCATATCACAGTGCACTACTCTTTGTGTGTTTTCAAGCTTGCTAGATAGATAATTTGTATGAGGGCATACTTGAGATTTTACTTTCTAAATGCTCGTTTTTATCTATTTTGCTTGATGCGAGTCTAATAGGAGCCCTAGATTCTCTTTAAATCTAGAACCACCAAATTAGAAGTCTAATGCCTCTAGGACCTTAGGATGGGACACTAGGCACTTTAGAAAAAACGATTAGAATTTTTTAATTTTCTTTAGTGCACATTTAAGTTAAAATAAATAAATTTACTTAGGAGGGGATAGGGGTTTATTGGACCCTCGGATAGGATGACCTAATACTCGAGCTTAATAGGAACGAAACATTGGTTTTCATCCTTAGACTTAAATAACCCATGCGAGCTAATGTGACAATTTTGTCCTCCAAAAAATAAAGTTGAGTAAATTTATTCGAGTGGATTTAAATATTGCTTAGTTTAATTTTTCTCTCTCTTGTTTGCTCTTAATTGCTCGGGGTAGTTAGTTATCTACTAGTTTTAGTTCTTATCTTATTTTGTCACTTAGAAATATTTAATATAAGTTTTTAAAAATAAGAGACCCTATTTGTTTCAACCCCCACATAAATATGAGATATGGTCGAGACCGGCCTTTGCGGACCTCGAAGGATGCCCATCTTCCCTTTGAAGTAACTTGAACTCTTACCCATTCTCTGATTAACTTGACCTTAGACTTTATACTTAGTTTTAGAATAGTGTCCTAATGCACCTCAAATCATAAGGTGGAGACTCTTCAACTTTTTCTTCAAAATCCCAAAAGAGTCATTTGCTACAACGTCATCCAAGTTTTTGTCTTTTCGTGAGAAATAATAGGGCGTGACACGAATTCTATAGGAAGTAATTTGTCCTCAATATCCCTAATCCTCAGAATATGATAGCGTCAACCCTTAGAAATCAACTTTTGGGCTTTAAGACAAGAAATGAATCTATCTTTGATCACCACGTCATGACTTTTTCACTCAAGAATGGGCTCATTAAGAAATTGGAATTTAACCCTATGAGTTCTACAATTAATAGAAGCATATATGCATGCAACCAATTCATCCCAAGAAAATCACAACGCAAGATTTTATGCAAAATGAACGCGGGATAATTGCTATAGACTCTTTTAGCAATAATAGACTCACCAACGGGGGTAGACACTTCATAAGGTTCACATAACAATTTAGGACACACATGAAGCTTTTGGCAACAAAAATAGTAATAAAAGAAAGAGTGGCACCCAGATTTATCAATGCATACACATCAAAATTAAAACCTTTTAACATGCCGGTGAAGTACCATGCCAAATCTAGTAACACCTAGAGGGGTATGGTTGAGATCATTGACAATCATTCTTAAAATTCCTTGTAGCCTATGGACGACAACTCAACTTGTGATCCCTTACGCCACACTTGAAATTTACACTTGAGCTGGCCAAAAAATCTCCCAGATGGTACCTTCCATAGTTGTTCTACGTAGGAGAAGCTTGAACACCAGCACCTTTGCCCTTCCTTTGAGCATATGGACAATCAACAACCTTGTGGCGCATCTTGTCACACCAAAAGCATCTACCAGTGTTCCTCCAACATGTGCCACTATGATTTCTCCCACATTTTGAGCTCCTAGGATGAGTTGCTCTAGAATTGCCATCGGGCTTAGCATACTGAAGCCTACCTTCAAATTGAGCCCTTCTTCTCCCTTCCTCTGAGGACTTTGGGAAATTTTGCATCTTATGCCCAACACCGCCACACTTGAAATAATCTTCGATGCCTATCAAACACCTTCCTTGTTGCCTCTTGCCACACCCTTGACAAGTGGAAAAAGGGATCCTTTTCTTCTTATACTTGGGAATAGGTAGACTAGTAGAAGGTGAGGCACCAACAACTCGGGCCCTCTTAGCCTCCCTGTCCTTCCTCTTATCCCTTGAAGTCTCGGGAGCACCCACTTGTTCATTTATTTTAGTGGTTACAACCTTGGCCAATAGCCATAGAGCATTACGAACCTCTATATTTGATATGTCACAGTTGGGAAATTGACTCTCAAGTGAGAGATGGTCACCATCCTGTCCACTATTTTGAATGACTTAAGGCATATTCTAAAACGTAATGGCTAGGAATCAGTGATAATCTTTAGAGGACTTAGCTCTACCTGATGACATAGATCATGAAGAAATGAAACATTTCATAAAGTGCCTCATAGCCTCCTATTTATAGTTTCGGTGCGCTTTACAATCGTGAATAAGACTCTAATCGATGTAGTGTGTTGGATTTTCGAGGACCATTACCTAGTGTTTTGATACCAAGTTTGTCATGACCCAAGCCTAGGGCCTAGATGTGACATGGCGAATAGGAACCCAAAGGGACCCAAACAATCCTCTTAGCATATTAATCACACATCTTTAGTCACGAAGCAAAAGTAAACATCAACAAGAGTTATATAAAATGGGAAGTGGGACTAAGGGAAGTCTTGAATATAAACAAAGCATAAGAATCAAGCTCGTAACACAATAACATCATAATATCCAATATAAACCTCTAACTTGGAATAGAGTGGGGGCCAAGACACTTTCCAGGATCGACCTCATAATGTCAAATGTTCAACACAAAGAAGTCTTAAAATACCAAGAAAGTAGATAGTGTCATTGAACGTGAGGACTCACCAAGCTTGTCTTTGAAGTATCTCACTTACCATGTGGAGAATGATCAAGAGGAGATCCGGTCCCTATATAGTGATATCATGTAGGTATAAAGTATGCGTTAATACATTTGAATGTACTAAGTATGTAGGATGCAATAAAACAAGACATAAGCCAATTAGTCAAAATACATAGTAATAAGCAATAGATAAGCATAACCTCAATATGGCATACATGATCAATGCTTGACGTAAAACATGTTTGTAAATCATTCAACATGCATAGAACATAATACATGTGTGTGAAGAGACCTCAACTAACAAAGAATAAGATCAAATGAGCTACAACTTGGAATCCCGATGATTACCCCTCATCGGTAAAGAGGTGGTCTACTAGTCAAGATAAATCATACTTCACCTTAGGGAGCCTATCCCATTTCGGAGAAGTAACTCCCCTTACAGGAACTTATCCCATTTAGTGGTGGGTTTCATGATAAAATGCACTAAATGAATCCACTAGTATAGCAAGGGTATAACATAATCCTATGTTGGCACACAGTTTGAGGAAAGAAGTATGGACCTTTGAAGATAGTCCACGCTGATATCCAATTCATCGGTGGTAAATCTAATCCCATGGAATACTTAAAATAGTTATAAATTAAATAACTTGTAAGAATCATGACATAAGTATCTCTTAAACATGCTTGACCTCTAATAGTGAGCCTAACTTGAAACATGAGAGTAGATCATAATCATAATCATACATGAACCCTTACTTTTAACATGAATGGCTCACAAGAGGTAAAATCTTGAAAATAGGGCTTAACTTCATACTTACAACATCATAGATACTTTACATGAATTCAATGCATACTTGAAAGCCCATAATCATCATATAGTCACTTGACTTGTACATCATGAAACAGATAATCAATAACTTGAGAATTCTTGACTTGATATTTTATCAAACACTTGGTGGGCTCATGATACCAGTTCAAAATCATACAATTCAAAAGTAAGATCATATGAGAAAACTCAATCCAAATCAACCCACCAACATATTGTAAAACCCTCATATAGGGTACCTTGAAATCCATCATCAAATCTCATAATATATCATAGTTATCATAGCTCAAAACATGAATAGTCTCAATTGATATAATCAAATCATGGTATAAGATTAAAATAAATAATAATGCATAATCCATCAACATTTTCTAAAATCCCTACATAATTTACTCATAATCTATAATAAAAGATATCCATAGATAATATAACTTGAAAATATGCAATTTTTATAAAAAAGAAGCTTGAGCTCCATGGTTGAAAGGATCCAATGCATAAAACCCACATATCTTAAACTTGAGTTTTCTTGATGTAGACTTGAAGGAGACTTGAAGCTTGAATGGAGTTGTTGAGATCCAAAATTAAGCTTGAGACACATGAATTTGGATGGGAATCTTGATAAAATGGTTGAGAGGTTTTAGAGAGGGTTTTTGAGTGATATGAAGTTGAAAATCACTAAGTATAGGTGTTTTCACGTATAGATGGGAATGGTGCTATGAACCTAATGCCCTTAGGCTGAAATAGTAAAACAGTAAAAAAACTGCACTAGTCTGCAGCAATGGCGCGACTCATACCCATCTCAAAGGGTCCTCCAACACTGATTTGCGCCTCTAGCGCGTCGTGGACAAGGCCCGGATGGCTACTAGAAATTGAATTTTTGTGAAATCCCTCACCAAATGTTTTACCTTTATCAAGAATATGAAGTCGAATTTTTGATAGTACGCTTGAATTTTACTATATATGAAAATTATGATTATGGACATTTTCGAAGCACATTTTTGGAGCGTTTTAGTTTACTCTTATAGTAATTCATACTAGTTATATTGTTTAGTCTATTGTTTTCATTTATATTGTTTGTATTCACCAATTTTAATAAATAACATAAAATAAACTTGTTACTTAGATCTTAGATTAATTAAATTTAATTTTTTGTGTTCTACTCTTTTCTTAGTCATTAATTATGCTTTTAAATATTTTTGAATCACTTAGCTATGAAAATTAACAGTAATAATCAATTCTCTTTTAATTTTTTTAATTAACTAAGTTGGCATATTTTATCACATGGATTATATTAGTTGACTAATAAACTTTTTTATCTTTTATCACTTAGATTATTTAGGATATTTCTTAAAATTAAGATACCATGTTTATTTATTTTAACCCACACATAAAGATATGAGATATGGTTAGGGCCCACATTTGTGGATCCCAAAGGGTGCTTAACACCTTTCCTTTGAGGTAATTTGAGTTCTTACCTAATCTTTGGTTGAATTGCACTTTTAGTTTAGAATGTTGTTCTAATACACCTTAACTCATTACGTGGTAACTCTTCAATCCTTTCAAATTTCGAAAAATGTTGTTCTGACCTCGTAGGATCCTGTTTTGTGAAAAATGGGGTATGACACATGAAACTGTCATTTTTCCTAAAAACAAACAAAAACCACATATCAAACAAGCAAAAAGTGCTTAAGAACTCACAATAATGCTATGTTTTGAGCGTCATACAAGTCATATTGTCGTTCTTAAACATCTTTCATATAAACTAGAGTAAAACATGTCGGTTCTATATAAAACAACTTTAAAACATTCAATTCAATGCAATTATACCAAATCATGAAGAATCATACCAATTAAAATCATAATTGAAAAGACCCATATTAATGTTCATGAACCCTAATTTAGATATGTATAGAATTAACTGAAAATCATAAATTCCATGCAATTAGATACTAATTTCTACTTTATTAGGCAATTTAACATAGGAGAAATCATAATTGATGTAAATTAAGTAAAATCCATAAGACACATGAGAGTTCTAATTGGAATTATTGGAGATTTGAGATAAATACTTGGGCTCCGTGGATGGAAGAAGACCAACTGATAAAACCCACATACTTTAGTGAACTTTAATGGAAGAAATTTTTGAAATGGAAGAGGAGACTTGATGCCCTAACTTGAAGGTCTTCAATTGAACTTGAAGGTGTTGAAAATTCGGAGAACTTTGAATAAGTTTGTGAATTGGATGAGAATGAATAAATTTTGGAGGGTTTGGAGAGGTATTGGTTAGTTATAGGTCAAAATGACATATTTAGGACTTGGAATAGAAAAAAATATCAAAACTACTACTCTTTAAAATCATCTGGACAAATCACGAAAGGGAGTCTTTTTGGAGGATTTAGAGAGGTATTGGGTAGTTATAGGTCAAAACGACATATTTAGGACTTGGGATGGAAAAAAATTTCAAAATGGCTACTCTTTAAAACCATTGGGAGAAATCACGAAAAAGAGTCTATGACCCATGGTCTTTGGTTCATAGAAGGTAGGAACAACTTTTGAGGTTTCTGATTCCCATCTACGAGACCCCCTTACAGGGAGTTGAGGTGTTTAGACCTATACCCTGAAATGCTCCTAGCATAGGAGCCTATGGTTCCATTCTTGTTATTACTGGAGGTAGACATACCTCTTCTCGGTGTGGAATGATATACGAGAAATAGATGCTCAGCCTGCATTGTCCGATAACGGTGCTGAAGTAGTGAATCTATTAGCACCATAGCAGTGGTATATAACTTTAGACCTAATAGCCGGCCTAGTAACCTTTCGGATTGGGGGATCCCCATTGGTAACAACCACGGTGTAGTTGTGAAACTATTGGGCCAGGAGAGGGGCATAAAGCCACTTGACTGTAAGGAGTGAAAAACCTCTTATTCATGCTCCTCTTTCTTTGCTTTGGGAATGGAGGTCTTATGGCCTTCAATGGTCCTTTGTTTGGACCACAAACCATAGAAGGGTCTCATCCTATTCATTCTCCGAAAGTCCTGAAACTTTGGACCTCAAACAACGACTCTAGTCTAAGGCTCGTAGTTCCATATACGGATTGTGTTTATTGAATTTCCAGGACCTTGATTTCCTTGTGTTGTTTATAATTATAATCTAGTGGTTTTTGGATGTGAACAATACTTGTAGGCTCTCTGAATCTACAGGGTCCTTGTCATCTATGTTCCTACCATCCTGAGTATCCTGACTAGCTAACGTCCTTTGTAAATGTTGATCTTTCTCTTGTAATAAGTAGGTTAATTATAGCTTTTGTCTATGTATATTGTTCTTACTTTGTGTGATTCCATCTTATATATTCTTGCTATTCTGTTTAGTATTCTCTTCACTTTGGTTATTAATTATCTTTGATGTGCCATGTGTTTAGTTACATCTTCTCCTTTCGCTTGCTATCACTTGTTAGTTTGCTTGCTCTCACTTGTTGGTTTTTCCACACTTTTCTCTACTCCATCATGCTTATCATCAATGAGATCCATTAAAGTCTCAAATTTATAAGTGGCAGTCGTCATCTTGTCACCTATATTGTCCTTATGACTTTGTTCTTGTTGATGTGATTTAACTGGATGGCATAAGTCATTCTGCTTATTTTTGGTACTTTTATTCTGAACCACAAATTAATTTTCATCAGTCATCTTTTCATTCTTAAATACTCCTTCAACATTTGGTATCTGTTCTCCATCATTCTCCTTCTCTTTATTCTTTTCTTTTCCATTTGACTTCCTATCTTACTGCCTTTCTTCTCTATTTTGGCCTATATTTCTGTGTAACACCCAACATCCCTATAAATCATATCCTTAAAGTCTATAATCATATTAGATCTTCTACCATTTTAATATCATTCTTTTTCTATACAATAGATTTGAATTCTCTTAGGTATTATTTTTTAGCATATCAACTTCCACTTTGACCCTACCACAAATAGGTTTGGTTTGATTATTAGCTACTTTGTCAATTACCAAATGTTTCCCCATAGTTATGGCTATTGAAAACAGAGATTCTTTATCAACCAAATTAGTTGGTGATCCCAGGAACTGTATTCACGCAATGGTAATGGTTGTTTCCTCTTTCAAGTTAAAGCATAGATCCCACTTTATAAGTCTTAAGGGGAACTACGAATTCTTTAGTCAGATGTCCCAAGCTTTAGATATTAATATTGCATAATCTTCTAATAGTGTCAATTTAACCATGATGTGCCTCTCCTCGCATTGTCCTTTTAATCTCCAAATGAATTGCAACTGCCTTTCTCAATTCATAGTTCTAGACGACTTACATAGAAAATTGGAGCTTTTGTCTCACTATTGACTTTTGAAATTACTGTGTTGTCCATGTGATCATTAACTCCCCATTAAAAAAGGTGATAGGTTTGATGATAATAGGCTCTGTTGCTTGTGATGCAACTGAATTTTGGACTGAAGTAGTGTAATTCATGGTGTTAGCATTAGTGGTTGTAGCAGTTTTACCCTCTGTTTGGATGGTGATTTTCCATGATTTCATAGTGCATGGTACTGAATGATATGATATGCTATAATACTGTGCAATACAATACAATATTTGGATAGACTGTAAGGTTTGCTATTGTTTAATGATGATTTCATTATTTGATTTGATTGTATGGTACTACATCATAACTAATAAATTAATAAAAATATCCTTGATTATTATAAATATTAAACTTATTAACTTTATAATAATCTTTTTTAATAAATACGTAGAATCAAATGCCTTTAAACTTGAAACGATTTTTTGTTTTGACATCTTAACTATGTCTTGTTCCAAGTAGACACTTTAACATCATTAAAAGTGTATCATTTAAACATAAATAAGTGATGTAACAGAGTGTGTACATCACACTTTCTCTAAGAGAGTGAAAGCCTAAAAAATATTTATCTTTGAAAATTTTATTTTATTTCTTTTTTGAGTTTTTGTCACTCCCAATACCATCACTCTTCACTCATGAGATAGGATCTGTAGAAGTCAAAAAAAATTCTTCGCTGACTGAAAGATTTCAAAATTTGATTTAGTGATCGAAAATTCACACAACAATTATTTAATTGGAGCCAAACAAATATATAATTCCTCTAACTTGTCCTTAATTTTTATTTTGCTTGGCTTTGTTCCATGTTAGTCATTCAACTCTATTTTTTTAAATTTTTGTACATCCTCTTCAACTTTTTTTAAAAAATTTAATAGGACCAATGACCGCTTTATTACAACAACATGTTGTACAATGTGTGGAATAGGGTCGTGGCCTAGCCCATTCCTTTTATTACAGAAGTTGTACCCAAACTCTAAACCTTCACTTTCCTAAGTGTGGCTTCTCCTCTGCACTTCCTACCTCGATGAATCAGGAAGCTCTCGTATATCGTTGCTTCTTCTTTGCACGATTTTGGGTCATCAACCTCCCAGGAGATGAATCGACTTCTTTTCCATGTCATGACATCAGCTCCTTTAGGTATGCTTTGATACTGTTATTCCCTCATTTTGACTACCCATCCTCTTCAGTTTCTTCATCAAATAGTCTGAAGGTGAGGGCCTGACCCTGTCTACCAATGAAGAGTCCTATGGTTCCTATATAGGTGCAAAGTTCTTGTGTCAGCTGCCTTCCAAAGCGCTTCGATTGAGATAGTAAGCTATCTATTCAGATCTTTATCAGGTCCTCCTTTTTCTTGGAGACTCTTTTGAGATCTAACATAGATAGAATGTAGGAGATTTTACACTTGTTCTATCAGTGTAAATCTTAATGTAAATAGCTAGTTCTTGTGCTCCTACTGGTTGTTTTTGCTTCATATATAGTCTTTGTTTCTCCACAGCACACACAAGTGTATGTGGTCTAACAAGTAATATAGTGGTCCTGATTAAGGAGCTGAGTTGTCAAACCTAAGGGATTTAAATGAAATCAGCAAGCAATCCAAGCTATCACATTTGTAGTGCTTTTAGTAAAACATATTGAGAGATTTATGAAAAGAAATTAAGTAACTAAATTACTTCTAATATAAATTGGTTTTTGTTGTTAAAATATCAATTAATGAGTGATTCCAGGATTGTAACCTTAACGACTCTATTTAGTCTTAAAGTTGGCACCTATGTCTAGGTTCCTGACTACTGATTCAAGGGTTAAAATTAAGTGAACAGGGTTGTACGCCTCTGTCAGCCTATTATTATTAACTACCTAACTACATTGTTGAGCGGAGATTAATAGACTAATATAAGTGGTTTAAAGTTATTTTTCCATATTATGAACCAAGTTAGGTGTAAAGGTAGTTTCCACGGCTCTCCCTTACACCAATCAACCTTGTTTTCTAGTAGAACAAGCTCCTTATATTACTCTGTTCTATTCACTCCAACATCTCCAAATTCAGAGTGAACAATGAGTTTACCACCTAGTTAGCTAAATTATGCAGTATAGGTAAAAGTAATATAGGAGTAATCAAAAGAACCCATTCATAGATATCAAAATTTAAGAACTAAACATTGTTTGTGGCTACAATCCTAGAATAGGGAGACTTAGTCACTCATAGTCACTACGTATATCATGAATGACCTAAAAAGCATTAACAACTAAGAAATAATGATCAACTAACCAAATTTACCT
Source organism: Solanum sejunctum (assembly GCA_025642045.1). NCBI lineage: Eukaryota > Viridiplantae > Streptophyta > Magnoliopsida > Solanales > Solanaceae > Solanum > Solanum sejunctum. Next base: position 3,842,750 of record JAOTQJ010000096.1, read on the forward strand.
TGGAACAAGGTTTGCAGTCATCTCCCTTAGTTCTTGCGTAAAAACCAATATGAATAACTTAAAATTTTTGATAGAATATAACTTAAATCCCGTAACTCAAATTTTCACTACACAATCTTCAAGTTTGCAACCAAACTGCTTGTCCTGGCTGGGTTTTTGCTTGTTTTGATGACTAGACCAATTTACCAAACTTTTGTACATATCCACGTTGCGGACTGTGCCTATTTTTCTGCTTCATGCCTTTTTTTGTGCTTTCTTTTTCATCTTGCACAACTTTATCCCAGGTCTGCGATGCATACTTCAGCAGTTTTATTGATTCAATTCAACTAATTTTTATCCTCTAAATCTCAGGTTGTGTTCATCTTCAAATCCAGGTATGACTCCAGACTGGTATAATCTGATTAGAACCTGCAAAAACACAACTAAATGGCACACTTTGCCATAGATTAGCAAAATAAAAGACAACAAATTTAAAACACCTAGACTCTATGAATTTACCCTATAACTAGGCTCTATTTATCGGTATTTGTGGCTAATTCTGCATATAAGTACGTAAGATCAACACCCCACAACTTTGAACTTTGTCCATCCTTAGGCAAGTTAAGACACATACATGAGACTCCCTGGGATAAATATACAATACACAACATTTGATCAAAACGTTTGAACCATAGCAAACATACCTCCAGACCCCTAGCAGCATCAACTCGCACCTAACACTCTTCTGTAAATGTGGACTCATGAAAATATTTAATAGTCAGTCCAGTTGTCAACTTTTGATAATTATGTGCCCTCACCAGAAGAATTACCTATGCATACCACTAAGAATCTTGATAACTAATTAAAATAGGTATAAAGTCAACTCTCTATCACACACAAAAGATGTCTTATGTTGCTTCTAGTTCCCATAGGCTTTCCCATAATGTATGATTTCAACCTAGTTAGAATCTTCTTTAAAGGATCATATAGGTCTTTTATTTGGTTGTAATGTAGGCTATGGGCTGGTGCGGTACTTGTATGGATGTAGCCGACAAGGCTTAGTTCGCAAGTGCTCCTAGCTTACACTACACTTCTCTTGCTTCATCACTTTCAGTTCTCCCTAACTCAACACCCCTTATTGCATCTATACTATATATAAGAACCTCAAATACTCTATACTATTTATAATATGTTTTTCTTTTTTTTCAAAACAGTGGCCCTATGCGACTGATCTGCGATGCAAGTGGTCGCAGATCATCACTGGCTTAGGCTACAACTATTTTATTTAATATACTACTATTTATCCTTTGGGCGTCCATACAAGTTTCTTCTCCTCTAACTTATTATGCTAAAACACTTAAGAATTAGAATAAAAAATGGTAAATCAATCAAAGAAAAGGGATCGATTAAAATGTGGCTAACCAAAGAAAAAGGCTAAAGCTCAAAAAGGACTAACTAAGGATGATTTGGTTAGGTGGATACAAAGCTTAACATTACTAAGCTACCAAAGAAATGCCTATGTCCTTTCCTATAAGTCTAATCCCTACCAAGTCTAATCCACATACCTGGCAAGTTCTAGTAACTATTGCAACATAGACCCACAAATATGCTCATGCACTCTTGGCACATTCTCATCATAAGGCTAACACTATAATCACCATCTCATTATTCCCATGAATTCAACATTAAGCATATACATATTTGTGACTTACAGGATTCAAGTATTTGATTACTAGGAGTTCAACCGATAGTTACCTATGTTCACATGCTCGATATACAATGCTTGGTTGTATAACTACTGACACTCTAAATAAGACTTAATTTGACGAATACCCTTAGTAAAGTCATCATCCATCCATCATATGGCCCCATCACCCAACTATGACTACTACTACTATTTATAACATGACCACAAGACTCAAGATATAAGTAACTATCACTAAAATAATGCATCATCAGAACATTCACATTCAAACATCTATACATCCCATAATCAATGGTTACAAACCCAAATAAAGTGAAAATGTTGTCAAACATAAACCAGAACATAGAAACATAGCAAAAAATAAAAAGAAGTCTTACTATATGCCAAATTAACAGAAATAAACCATATCCCATAGAATAATACCCCCCACACTTAGACATAGGACTGCCCTCAGTGCTTACCATACAAAACCTGTGAAGCAGGAATCAAGGTGCTCAATCCTCGGGGCCAGGCAAAATGATCTCACACCCACCAGTGATACGGGACTCCTCTTCTATGTCTTCTTCCTCTGTGTTTGAGCTACCGTGTGCATCATCGGGGTCTATAGAAATGTCATCTTTAATAAGCTCGATAAACTGAGGATTAATGCCCAATACCACATTGGCATGGGCATTAAGTTGGTACGAAGCTGCAACCACCTAGAGCTCCTCTAGGGTGGACGGGAGTCCATCGATCCTGTGCTGTAGCATCTCCAGCCCATACATATGGGCCATGATCAACTCATCGCGGTAGCTCCTCTCAATGGCTGTGGGCAGTGGGCCTGTACACACCTCAGGCCACTTAATGTTAGTGACAACATAAGGGGGTGCCTTTATGCATGGGCAATAGTCTACCTCATCAGTGGGTACACCTGTAAGATGACAAAACTCAATAATAAGACTGCCAAAAGCATACCTGCATCCTTTGTGTAACTTTACCTTTCACATCACCAACTTAAAGATAGCGTCGAAGTTAATGTCTATCCTAGTAATCAGGGCATAAGCTAGACACACTCTATCTCTCATGACAATAGTGAAGTGTTATCCCAAAAAGAAGGAGTGATTGATAATTTAACCCAGACCTGAGCTTCCGTATTTATGTGGGCGAAAAGGAATGATAGATGGTAGCCTTTATTAGCATAGCGAATCTACTTGGCAGTAGCATTCACCATGGCGAGTGTGTAACAGATGGCCCTATAAGGTGGGTGAAGTTGGAGCTCCTATAAACTGCCCATGGGGATTCTATCTGAGGTACCGAGGACCCTACTAATAGCAAGAGGGATGATATTCACCTCCATCCCTTTTACTATCACCACCTTAGTATGTGTGTCCTTACTCATGTTTAAATAAAATTCTTGCACAAGACTTAAGTTGCAATGTCGCAGTTTCACAAACAAGAAGGGTTGAAGATTGCACAGAGTCATAATAAATCATACAAAGATGTGAGGAGAAGAGACTTCGAGATCGAGATGATCGATTGGGTGTAGTTGAAAGTGTCCCCTATGAAGGGTGTCATGAGATTTGGCAAGAAAGAAAAATTGATTCTTCACTATATTGGCCCCTATCAGATTATTAAAAGGATTAGGAAGGTTGCTTATGAGTTAGAGTTTCCTTCCGAGTTATACACACTTAATCCAGTGTTACACATCTGGATGTTAAAGAAATTCTTGGTAGATCCCCCCTTGGTGATCCCTGTTGAGAGTATTGGAGTAAAGGATAGCTCCTCCTACGAACAGATTCCAGTCCAAATCCTTGATCATTAGGTTCGCATGTTGAGAACCAAAGAGATTGCCTCAGTTAAAATTCTATGGAGAAATTAATTCATTGAGGAAGACACATGGGATGCTGAGATAGAGATGAGAAACGAATATCTGCATTTATTCGTGCCTGATTATGAGAATGTTAAAGGTAATGTCCTTATCCTTGACTTAAATTCATTTATCTATTCTTGAGTTGATGTGTATATTCTTGAGCCCGAGCAGAGATTATTGAGGTTGATAAGGAGTCGAGAGTTTAAGTTATTGAGTGAGTATAGAGAGAAGTCTTGATTGTATTCGTACCTTGATTTCCACCTTTACGCATCATTCGAGGATAAACAATTTCAAGGGGGAGATGATGTAACACCCGGTAAAATCATCAAAATATCCCTAGAGGAGGGATGTTTGCATAACATATTTTCCCATGCTCTAATGAAAAATCTGAGGCTGGATATACGATGCATGTCCGCCCAACTTTGATACTCGAATCTCATTTTGTTTGAAGTTTGTCATACATCAATGAACCTGAATAGACATACCGACGACTTCTGCTTTCTACCATATGGGTTTAGTTTGATAATGTTATTATCGGACTCCATTTATGGAATTTGGTCTATCTATATTATAAGCTTTTGTTTTTACGATCAACATCGAATTATAGTAGACAACCTACTTTCTTAATAAAGAGAAGTTGGAGACATAGTCAACCCCTACTATAAGAGTGATTCCCTGGGATCGGAAGGGGAAAGATTAAATCTTGAAAGACTAAGCCCCCGGCTAGCAAGATCAGGAGGGTTAGTGTCCTCTTAAGAAGGAATACCCAACTTCTGGGGTCATAAAGAATTGAGTAGGAAAGTGGTCTCGGTTGATTTTTAGAGTAATCGGATCAAAAGATAATTTTTTGATGTGAAAATGATTTTCAAAATAAGTGTGTAACAAGTATGCGACACATACCTACCATGGACCTACACTTAGATTTTGTCCAAAAATTTTGTACGGGATTAGAATACCCGATCGAAGAATTTTCAGCGAAAACCCCCAAAAATTGTACATGTTCGTATCACAGACCCCATGTCCCGAGTTAAACATTTTTTAAGTTATTCTATGAGGGGCATTCCAAACCTTTTTTGTAACACCCCATATCTTACATGTACTAGTTCTATGTAAATGAAACATGATATGTTTTGGTCAAATTAGCGCTCATTTTTTAAAAGGGTTGAATCTCATATTACAGGGCGATATATGCGTCTAATGCTTAAGAGGGTCGAGTGTATACAAGTTTTAAGTCAGATTAAGGAGATCACGACCTTAAATAAAGTGAGATAAGTGAGGTGCTTGTAGGACTTAGGAAGCTAGTAGATGAGTCACCTACTTGCTTAGCTTAAATTTGCTAGCTAGACAGAGACGAGGCCTGATGTCGAATTTGTCCAAGTCTGATTATGGATAAAGTCCATATTAAGGGTGTAACTTTACCCCATATTTAGCATCATAAATGGACTGTATTTTTAGCCCAAGAAGAATATAAAAAGTGCCCAAGTACATCACAACCCACTTACCTATCTGGGCCAAAACTAAGTGAAGAGAAATTAGGAAAATGGGCAGCCAAGGCCCATAGTCCATTTAGGCCCAAGTGAAAGGGCCAAGCTGCTACATCACCACCTTGATAATATGAGGCTTAAACTACACAAGAAATTCGACCAAAGGATCCTTTACAAAGGTCTTACAAGTAGCACCTTTAAAACATTCCTAACTTGGAAAAAAGATCAGCTTTCTCTCTACACCTTCTTAACTTTGCAAACCAGCCACAAGGAGATTTTTAGGGTTCTTGAAGAAGACCTACACCTTGAGGTAAAGGTAAGTAAGAATACTTATATGTTTAGCGTGGTTTTATTATGAAAAACAAGAGACTAGGTTGGTTATGTTTATGCTAAAATTTTTGGACAGCATGTGTCCTAAATATTGTTGTGCACTTTCCTTGATGATTAAGAGACTTTTCTCTTCTTGGTTGTATGTATTACGAAGCAAAGTTTATGTTTTTCTCAATTTTTAGTTTTGTAGGGATATCATAATTGTACTCTTAATAGAAACTTGTGGGCTAATAATCAGATATTGTTATTTCACATTATCCATATAATTTAGAACTATTTTTGCACTGCTTTAGGACTATTTTTATGTGTATATATGGTGGGGACTATTTCGTTAAAGTCAGAACAGATTTGGAATTGTTGATGCTGAAATCTAGCGAAAGGATGTAACGTTATGCCACCTATTTGTTTGTTGTGTAGAATTGCAATGTGTTGTGCTCTTGTAGGCTATTGTAAGACTGTTATGGCACTAAAATAAGCTATATATGATATCTATATGAGCATGCATATTAGAAAATACGATTAGAGGCGGAAAGGTTGAAAGAATATGCTCGGGTTTATAATTATATGCTTGCTGCCCATGAATTTGAAATATCCTCACTTATTTGAAGCTAAAGCGAAAGTCCAACATATAGAATTGGTACACTAATAGGTACATGGTATTGAATACTTAATGTGTTGTTAAAGTTTATGCAAGTAGAGGTTTAAACTTGGCTAAGCTATCTAATTGTGCTAACATTCGAGGACGAATGTTCCTAAGGGGTGGAGGACACTTCTATCATGCCCTAAAGTCCCGTAAGGAGGACCGGCACCCATTGTTGATAAGTCTCGGGAGAACCAACCTGTAACTATATGCATTCTATACTTATTATAAGGGATTTTTACGTTTAACGTGCCTTTAAGTAGATAAATAGTGATAACAAGCCAAAAAGAAATGCATTCGACTAGGTCGTTGGGGCCATGTTGTCTAAAGTGCGAGGCATGACTTTACTATGCTTTACATAGTTTACAAAGCCTCTAAATAAAGAAAAACATATAATAAGGGTCGGGACAGGCCCCGTCTCAACAAACTGTACAATAAAAACATGTAAGCTCTAGACATGTACAAAGCCCCGAAGCAACCTGGAGCTTGATGGCAGCAGCTGAATATCCTGTACTCCTACTGGGGAGATCTACTAGCACCTGTACTTGCAACATTATGCACACTAACCCTTTCCTTTGGAGTTTCAAGAAGGCGAACCCCCAAATTGGCTAGCTGACGTAGATCCTTGGTTATTCCTTGATTTACTATAGCTTGATCACTAGTATTTATGATTACCTTATGACTCAGAGTATCGGCTACCACATTTGCCTTCCCTGGATGGTATAGTATGCCAATGTTGTAATCCTTTATTATCTCTAGCCATCTCTGATTTCTCAAGTTTAGATATTTTTGCTTAAAGATGTACTGCAGGCTTTTATGATTAATATATAGGTCAATATGAACTCCATACAAATAGTGGCGCCATATTTTCAAAGCAAACACAACTGCTGCTAGCTTGAGATCATTGTTGGATAGTTTTTCTCATGTGCTTGTAGCTTCCTGGATGCATAAGCAGTTACCCTACCATGTTTTGTCAGTACACACCCCAAGCCAACTCCTGAAGCATCACAATACACTACCCCTCAGTGCTTTCTGGAAGTACTAACAGAGGTGGAGAAGTTAGCTTATTTTTTAGCTCCTGGAAGCTTCTTTCACATGTATAATTCTATTAGAACTTGGTTGCCTTATGAGTCAGCTTTGTTAGAGGTGTAGAAATAGAAGAAAAACGTTCAACAAACCTCCTGTAATAACCTGCCAAGCCTAAAAAGCTCCGAACTTTCGTGGGTGTTGTTGGTCTTGACCAATCTTTCACAGCTTCTATGTTTTGTGAATCAAGCCTTATTCCATCATCAGACATAATATGACCCAAGAATGCCACAGACTTTAGCCAAAATTCACATTTAGAAAATTTGGCATACAACTTTCGATCACGAAGAGCCTGTAACACCTGTCACAAGTGATCTGCATGGTCCTCTTCTGATCTTGAATATACCAAAATGTCATCTATAAATACTATCATAAAAACATCCAAGAATGGCCTGAATACCCTGTTTATCAGATCCATAAAAACTGCTGGTACATTCATTAGCCCAAATGACATAACAAGAAATTCAAAATGACCATAGCGAATTCTAAAAGTTGTTTTGGGTATGTCTTGATATTTCACCCTCACATGGTGATAACCTGATCTCAAATCAATTTTTGAAAAGCATTTGGCACGTTGTAACTGATCAAATAAGTCATCACTCCTAGGGAGGGGATATTTATTCTTAATTGTCACCTTATTCAATTGTCGATAGTCGATACACATTCTCAAGATGCCATCCTTTTTACGTACAAACAATATTGGTGCACCCCAGGGGGACACACTAGGTCTTATAAAACCCTTATCCAGTAAATCTTTTAATTTCTCTTTTAATTCACGTAATTCTGTTGGGGCCATTCTATCTGGAGGGATAGAAATAGGTTGAGAGAAGTTTGAAGACAAAGCTGTTTTTGTTTTGTGAGTTCAATTGAACTATGTGTTTGTGGGAGTTGCGTTGACCCTCTTTTCAAATAATCCTTGGCTGACTTACTAAGGTTACTTAACCCTTACATCACCAAGTAGGTGATGCAGCTTCCTCCTCATTTCACTTGAGCCTTTTGGAGCTCCAAATACATGGACTTGGGCAGCCCATTTTTCAGATTTCTTCTTCTTAACTAGTTGGGCCTAACTTGCTAAGAATATTGTAATGGTCTTGGGTTCTCTTTATGTCCTTCTTGGGCTGATCATATATTCCATTTTAGGATGCTAAAATATGGGTCCAAGTTACACCCTTAACACAGACTTTATTCATAATCGAACTTGGACAAA